>DWAJ01000718.1:0-28838 GCA_018238005.1 Eurema mandarina
TTTTTCAATGAAATGCATTGTCATAGGGTCATGCGGTCATTGACACGTAACAGCTGATAGCTCTAAAGTGATGTCGTAGCGTCGATAAATTTAAATATCGATATGCTAGTCAATAGAAATAAAAAATAAATTTCTTGGTAATAAATAGTTCAAATGAAACGAATTTTTAATACTTTAATTTAAAATTAGGTATTCTTTGCGATCCTTAAATATTACCACGCATTTCTGTTACACGTTGTATATACTTGCTTGCCCGTGCCCACTTTTTTGGTATAACGTTAATAATCCTTTTTTATTTTTGTAACTTTATTACATAACCTATGATACTCAGCAATAATGTGGCTTTCTATTAGTGGTGAGAATTATTCTATTAATAATGATTTTTCTCTTGATGGTAGGGAAACGATGATGTCCCCGTGCGCGTTCGACTACCTGCACAAGAAGCAGTCGGGCGGCGCGGGGCAGTACGCGCGCGTCGTCGGCCTCATGGAGCCGCTGCCGCCGCAACAGAACACGCGTGAGTTACTATTTACTGTTACTGAGAACTGTTCTATTATTGAAATGTATTTACTTGTAAACTTGTATTCATAAATAAATATGTAAATAAATATTCTAAATAAATTACGGTATATTTAGTTGATCAACAGAACATTACAGTGAGAATGTTAGATTTTGTTGGTCAACGGACCATTTTACTGAGGGTCTGTTTAACTATGTTAGATTTGGTTGCTCAGCAAACCACTATACTGAGGGATGCTCAACAGACCATTATAATGAGGGGCTGTTCTACTATGTTAGTTTTGGTTGCTCAACAAATCACTATACTGAAGGGGTGTATTAAGATAGATTTCGTCACTCAACAGACCCTGTACTACAGGATGTTCTGTTATGGTAGTCTTGGTGTTCAAAAGACCACTATAATAAGATAATCTTCTACTACATGGTGGTCTATTATGGTAGGATTTAGTTGTTCAACAGACTACTATACAGAATGTTCTCTTACGGTAGTTTTATTTGCTTAAAAAACCACTAATAATACTAAGGGATTCTTGTACAATTCAACACCCTGTATGTTGAATATCGGAAGATTTACTTGCTCAACAGAACGCTATACTAAGGACCCTGTACTCTTTATCTGGATATTTTAAATACAATGAACGAAATATTGATAGTCTATACTAATAAAAATCAACCCTATTCCAGTGCTAGAGTTCGTAGACGAGACGGTAGGAACGAATATACCCAAACCCTTCATCCCGGGAGTCGAGAGGGGCTTCTTAGACACGTGTCAGAAGGGCTTCCTGTCCGGTCACAAGATATCCGGCGTCAAGTTCCGGCTGCAGGACGGAGCTCATCATATAGTGGACTCTAGCGAGCTGGCTTTCTTCCTAGCGGCTAAGGGCGCTGTTAAAGAAGGTATTATATTAAGTAATACAGGTTAAGTATGGTGTTTAAATCGCCAACCAGTCAGTTTAAAAAAAAGATTAGTTTGGTGCTAAAATTACCAGCCAGTCCGTTAAAAAAAAAATTGTTAAAAAATGATTAAATTAAGAGTAAAGTTATGATAAAAAAATAATATTATACATACAGACGAATTGAGAAACTCCTCCTTTTTTGAAGTCAGTTAACAATAATGGGTTATAATATGCTTATATTACACCTGAGTACTGAACTACTAAACATTGTATTTTAGTATTCAATATTAATATATAATAAATAGAGAATGTCTATAAAATATCAAGTTGTTATTGAAAACTTATAAAAATATCAAAAATTAAATCTAAATACATATTTACTTAAATAATAATAAAATATATAGTAAGAATGCCTTTATATGTGTATGTGTAATATTTATAAAGAAAAAATTGGGTGTTTGAGCGATTCATAATCTTTGATATAAGTAATCTTTCGTATTATAACAGTAAATCAGACAATTGGAATAGTTTAAATTAATTTTTCTACTTTACCATTTTCAGTGTTCGAAGAAGGAGCCTGGCAGATACTAGAACCAATAATGTTCGTGGAAGTAACACTGCCAGATGAATTCCACGGTGCTGTGATTGGACAACTTAACAAGCGAGGAGGCATCATCACCGGCACGGAGGGCGCAGAGGGCTGGACCACTATATATGCTGAAGTTCCTCTCAATAATATGTTTGGATATGCCGGGGAACTCAGGTGAGTGATTCATGTTCATTTTTTATGCTTATATTTTTAAAACGTTTTTATACGGCTGATTGTAACCGACAGTAAAGAGAGGAGATATATGAAAGCTTCTGAATTAATTCTTCTTATGAAATATACAAAAGCTTCTAATAATAATCTATACATATAATAAAAATGTAACGAGTCGCTGTCTGTACATGGAAGTTATATGAGAAAAAATATTATAGGAGTAACGCAATAGAACCCAAAACAATGATTTTTGGAATTTTTGTGTTTGTCTGTTTGTTTGTGCACGCTAATCTCAGAAACGGCTTATGCTATCTAGATGGGGTTTTCAATTATATATTGTGGTAAGCTTAACTTAACATTTAGTCTTTAATTCATGACAATCGGTGGATAAATAAAAAAGTTATGGCAATTTAAAGAATCGGGCGGGTTAGGCATTTTCAAAAATGCTTCCCAAAGTCACTTTTCTACGCGGGCGAAGTCGCTGGCACAGCTAGTTACCTATATGTTTGGAATAATGGTTATTGACGACCAAAGGGTTGACAACTGTAAATGAGTGTGTATACGTCCTAGCCGCATCCCGCGGCTTCGCCTGCGTAGTTTCCATTCCATTGTCAATATGGGGATAACAAGTATCCCATATGTTAATCTTATGTGTAATCTTCTTGTACGCCAAACTTTAATAAAATCCATTAAGTAATTTTTACGCGAAACCAAAAAATATACACAAATATATTAAATAATAAAGTAGGTATATAAAGTAAATAAGTTGAATGTAAATACACCTTCGCAAAAGTTCACATTTATCATATTAATGAATGTTTTGTAGTTGTTTTTTTAATCTCGTTACTTCATTGTAAAGTTGAGCTAAATTTAACGTTTTTTGATAATTTTTATATTAATAACTGTTGCCCTCGACTCCGTCCGCGTGGACTTTCATATAAACTTTGAACTTGAAGTAGCCTATGTTTTATCGCAAGCTGCAATCTAGACCGTATGTGTACTACATTTCATTACAATCGGTTCAATAGTTTTGGCGTGAAAGCGAAACAGACAGACAGACAGTAACTTTCGCATTTATAATATTAGTACGGATTATGACGTCACAATTTCAGATCAATGACGCAAGGTAAAGGCGAATTCAGCATGGAGTACAGCAGGTACTCGCCCTGCTTGCCTGATGTACAAGAACAGCTGATAAGGAAATACCAAGAGGAATGCGGTATTCTACCAGACCAGAAGAAGAAGAAGAATTAATGCCGCCTAGACAATTTAGAGTAATTTATTAAATATTGTAATTATTAATTATACATTATGTAATATATGATTTTAAGAAACAATTTCTTAAAATGGTTTGATTTATGATGTGTTATCGTGCCTCGTGGTTTCACTTGCGTAAAGCGGATATTTTTATATTTAAATAGTTTTTGCTATCGGATAGTGATGAATGAAACAATGCAAGTTTTATCAAATTGGTTCGTCCGTTCTTGAGTTAGTGACCTCACTCTTTTATAGATACTAGTTTTGCCCCATAGTTCTCCTTGCGTAAAAACAGACACCGCTTTTATAATAAAAAAGGAGCCAAACCTTACAAAGCAAAGACCATTAAAATTGGTGAAGCTTTTCTAGAGTTATAAGTGTTCGTACAAACTCTACTTTGTTTTAATAATATGATTATACAAAATGCTATCGACATATAGTAACAAAACATACAAAAAAAAATTTTTTATGTTTAGATAATTAATAAAAATTGACTTGAGGTCATTCGAACTTAATCTTTCTTTTTAAAGTCTAATAATTGTTAGTATTAAGTCTTAGTAAGGAAAGTAAAACACCAATTATTTTGTAAAAACATTTATTATCAACACTCAAGTTCAAAAATAAACGCGTCACAAACATCCGACAGGCACAATAAATACCCGCAAAAGGACATCTAGTCTATTGCACTTATTTCTATACTAGTTATAAACTATTTGACCAGAATAAATAAACAAAAAACTGAGAAGTGTCAAGGGACTCTCGGAACGAAACTCCTTTCGATAGGTTAATTAGTAAAGGAATTTTAATGACAGTTTTATTTTTAAAAATAGAAAGACAAAACGAAAATAACTGCCTGGCTATTTTATAAGAGTGAAAGAGATAGACATAGAAACGTCGCACGTGTCGCACGCGTCATTTTTTTTTATCTAACCCCTTTTCGCAACTACATAATAAGTAACTACATTCCAATATAATAATAATAAAGCTAGATACAATTTTCCTACCTCAACAGTAGGTAATTTAAGACATCGCGTATAAAGGTCCCGTCATTTATGTTTAGCGCTGGACGAGAATAGCTGCGCATCGGTAGAATCGCTCTCGTAATTGACGTATTGGTGCGAGAAATACAACACGACTGGGACAACCAATCAACGCTCGTGCACATGACGATCACGCGCCCCGCGCGAAGCAGGTTTCGTTCAGCGCTAAATATTCGTGACGCGACCTATACCTTATGCAAATTACCCGTAAGAGCTTATCAAAGCTTCTTGCCGGTTCTTTGTAGACACTGCTTTTCGATCCGCTGGTACAATTTTTGCAATACTATTTGCTGTTGAGTTCTGAGGTATTGTAAAAAAACAAATACCTATACGGTAAATTTGAGTAAACTTAAGCTTTGAGGTTAGTTAAAAAATGAAATGCTATTTATTACATTAACAAAGCTATACAGTTTTTGTAGTTTACGTAAGCGATTTTACTCTTATGACAAAGGGTCTCCTTTCCATTCAAAAAAGATAACTTAAGTATTAGTAAATATACTTAAATTATGTTATGAATCATAGCCGCTGTCGTTTACCACCGGTTGCATTAAAGACTACTAAACTTGCGAATTAAAGTTTAACAATGCGTACGACACTTAAGTTGTACTCGTATATTACAGTTAATTTATACTAGTGGTGTTTTTCTATTGGCACTTACATTTATCTAAACATTATTCATAGGTACATAAACTTACGAATATTCAAATATACTGACTTAAGATAAATACTTCTTGCTAAAACAAATTTCTACAATAAACGAACGAATATTCACATAGAAATTAAAGTTAGCATGAGCTACATTATATAACATTCAGCTTAACTGAGATAATAATAATAATAGTTCCTTCAACTTAAAGACAACTTATTTCATTTGTGCTTAAAGTTTCGTTTCTTACTCTACTATTAAACCATACTTAATATTCATATACAACAAAGTACCTTATATACGGCTAAACTCCCTTATTACGGCTAAGTAAGAAGTGATAAATAATTAACTAGTAGCTACAATAATAACACAATTGCAAATAATCAAGCTATAGCTAGCTTATTTCTCAATACATATTTGAGTAGTTTTTGCAACATAAGTGTACACAATAATAGAAGATTTATCTAATGGGTAGACGCTGTACATTTTAAAATAAATAAGCGTTACATCCTCAGTTCAAATTAAGGCCATACTAAAAATCTTTCTAGAAACATTATACTTACTAAATTGTTAACACATTTATTATCTATTATCCTTAAGACGCTTTAATTATAAAGTTAAAAATTACAATTGCACAAGTTTGTATCGCATATGTCTTATTATTAGGTATACAAAGTTTGGAAAGAAATTTCGTCTAAAAATCTTCGAAATTTTACCATATAGATAGATAATAATGAAATCACTCTAAAATAAATATATTGTAGATATCGTACGTTGTTGGCAATGTGAGATGGTTTCGGTTGTTTCCTTAAATGGAATATCATTTCGGTTATGTTTGTTAGTTTTAAGAATGTAAGTTCATCCATAATGGATATTTAGATTGCAGAAGTCCGCAAGAGCAACCTATACCGGGACAGTGAAACATCGTGGGGCTTTAGTCGGTTTGATTCCGATTTCCGACATAACTTTCTAACCCCGGGATTATAGATTATACATATATATACCACAGAAAAAAAGGGTTAAGAGAGCTTTCAAGTCATGAGAGCCATTACGGTGCAGAAAATGTTTCACTTTACATTTGAAATATATTAGATTGTCATTGATTTGATAGGAAGATGCGAAGTTATTATTAAGTACATGATTATGTAAAGAATATTTAGACCGATGTTTCGGCAGATACGTTACTCTTCTTGCTATCATTTCTGCTGTGCAAATTCCAAGAATCCTTTCTTTTTAGGAGTTCGCTCTGAAAATTATAAATGACAATATTATTTAATTGTAAATGTAAAATTGCTTTATAAAACGTAAAGCATGCAGACAGGCCACATACATGCAACATAATAAATACAATTGATATAAACTTTAAACAGATAACACAGGTTTACGAACAATTCTACCTAAAAAAATTATATTGAAAAGTAAAATATTATATTGAAAAGCCACCTTAGACTGTACTTTTGTGCTCCTAAATCTCCTAAAATGTACCAATAGTAAGGTATATATTTATAAATAAATATAAGAATGCGTCAGGCGTTGCGTATGCATGCATGTGTGGTACCGTGTCATGCCGACTCGTTGCTACCGTGTGATTTAGAATTTGGTATCTGTGACGCACACCTTCATGGAGTCATCTTCCTCAACTTCAGCCATTGTGGATAGACGTCTCTCGACTTCAGATTGGAAGCTCTTTGTCAGTTTCTTGTGTTTGATGCTGAAAGTACATGTATTTCTTTAGGATAGGTACCTAATCTGAGAATTGAAGACATATTTTATCTGTTTTTTAAATAATATTACTAAATTGGGGATTTGGAAATAATTAACAATCTGATCTAAAAGTTTTTGAATTTGCTTTAGACTTACGTTTTCTTTCCAGATTTCGACTTCAAATGTCTTCCTTCTTCGCGTCCCTTAGTTTGGTTGCTATTATTAACCTGTTTCCATATCCCAGTTTTGTTCATTTCTTCAGATATGTTGATAGATGCCAATGGTATATTCATAATGTTCCCATTGATCAAGGGTATTTGTAAGTTTTCTTGATATTCAGGGTGATTGATCTTGGTGTGGTCCTGTAATCGCACAGCCTAAGAATTGCATTGAGTAACATACCATGATATATATGATGTATCTTTCTAAGTGTGCCCAATGCGCTACATGAGTATGATGTGGACTAACAATACTGCGGAAATTTGTCCATAATAATTAATGAGCATGACTTCGATCAGGATTCAATAAAAAAACACATCAATAAACAATGATTTTATTTATAAAATAAAGACTTGTAAGAGCTCTACGTACGAAGGATGACATAATCAAATTGCGTTGAAAAATCTATTTCAGATGACAAAGGGTGAACAGTTTTGCATGCCATCCCACCTCTCCGTCACCGAGCTCTCGCAGTTCATCTTGGTTCCTCTTTGTCATTTCTGGCATGACGTCATCCAGAATCTTTAGCTCCCTTCTCGTAAAGAAGAAGTCTAACGACTTCCTTATACCGATCATCACAACCAGCATTAGTGGGAACAAAATTGACGTTGAGGAAAATGACTTTATAACCCAGAGACAAACCAGGCAAGCAAATTGGATTGCTGTAAATACGTGTACTCTGCGAATTGGTACCTGAAAATAAACACATTGTTAGATATAAAAGACTGAATCACATTTATAAACTTATAAATATAAGTCAGCATCGAAATCGATGTTGCATTAAGTATAAAAATTGTGTTTACCTGTCGCAGAAACATATGATCAGGCTGATACTTCTGTGGCATAAACATGATCAAAATTCTATCAAAGAACTGAAGGCCTTTCAGTGATGCAACTCCCATGTAGAGGAAAACTCCGAACAAAACTGGCATGGGAATATGCCTTAACACTGGCGTAAGAACAACTGAACATCCGATGGTTAAAAATATGAGAATGTGCGTTACTCGTTGTTCTCTTACACCTAAAAAGTGTGGTTTCTCTCCAGGAGCTGCGCATTCTGACTCAACTTTCAAAGAATTCACATGGTTTATGCTGAGAACAGTCGCTGCTACAAACCATGGCAGTCCCATTACTGAACATATTTGTATCAAAATAGCTAATACAAACAGATCTAAATGGTATCCACAGCCTTTTTTCAATTTATTTTCCTTTCTGTTAACTATTACAGCAGTGATCTGTTGATCCATAAATATTAAAATTGTTCCCAAGAGTGCAGGGAGAATCGCAACAAGTGCTGACCATATTGGGTTTCCATTAAATGGGGTAATTACCCACTCTCTTGTTGGTAAAGTTGGTTTGAATTCAGAGGGCACTTCCAATTTAGGTGTTTTAACTCCAACTTTATAATCCAAGAAGGACATTGACAGTATTGCTATAATAACTGAGAAGTCACTTATAATTTGTCGAACCTAAAAACAGAATTATGTTTACTTCTGGGTATTAAAAACTTATTATGCACATCATGCTGTTAACGTACCTTGGATGGAAAGAATAATGAATTCTTAAAATCTTTCAGGATGATAGAAATTGCAAATGTTCCCAAAAATAATATAATGGACATTAAAAATACGTCGGGAACATATACTTTAGTATCACATCCACCGCCAGCGAGCGTACCGTTATAGAACTGGAAGGAAAAATATTTTTCACTTTCCGTATTTTTTTAGAGTCATACTTCAGTCATTTAGATAATAACTTACTTTACAAGTCTCTTTATCGACCGACGTCCAATTAAATTGCTCCGGCACCCTTGAGTAATTGCTTGGTAAACAATAACATTCATAATTGAGAATTTCATCAGGGCGTGTTCTTAGAGGGAACTTTTTTCCAATAGAAATGACATTTTCTACAGCCTGGAATTGTTTAAATCAATGTAAGTGATTTTGGATACTGTAAATCTATGCATTTATAAATTTGTATTATAATTACCTTATAAATAAATATAAAGGCTATTAGTGTAGCAAAATTTTCCTCAGTAAATCTTGTTATATAGCAAACTAATGCACTCGCATCAATTGCTACGAGTATGATTAAGATAATGGATGTCCAGGTTCCTATACAAAATCTAAAAGACATGTAGTTCCATCCAACTTGCTTACAAAATTCAAATACGATTGTTTCAAAGACTAAAACAGGTCCTGTTGATCCTAAAATTGTCAAAGGTTGTCCTGAAAAAAAGCCATAACCCATTCCGCATACGAAACCTGATACTAGAGATTCCATGGCTGCCATATTTTTACCAGTCGCTTCTCCTAAAAGTCCTCCAAAAGTAATAATAGGTGATAAGCACGCAAAGTATAAAAATATCCAAGATGCTATGCATTGCAGTGCTAACGCATCTTTGAAATCAGACCAATAAAAAGGTACTTTTCTTTTAAGGTCATTAATCAGGCCACCAAATAGTTTTCCAGTCCTTGCTAATCCTGATTCCTCTCTCTGTCTTTGTTCTTCTTCTTCTTCGTCAGGTTCTTCTTTTATATTAATGTCGTTGGGACGCTTTCTTGGGTCTTGTGATGGGATCGCTGCCGGAGGTTCAATTCGTATAGCAGGATCCCATTCTCCAGGAGGTAGTACTGTAACGGCATCTAAAAACTCATCAATCCCTGCTAATAAATGATCGCGTTTCTTAGCTCGATATGCTACCTCGTGAAAAATTTCATCTGACATCAAAGTTGCCATGGCTCTTCCAATTTCATGAAAACTCGAGTTACTATTTGGTGGACCAAGTAATACGAACATAAACCGCGTCGGGACCGGCACCTCAGTCAAATCGCCCATAATTGTGCCAGTTTTCAGCCTAACAAAAGCTGATAAAGTTTTTTCAAGAAAATCTACTTCACCAACTAAAATGTTGGAAGCTTCTGCGCCTTGTGGTATTTTTCGCATGAAGTGAGTATTACTTTTATGATTTGCATCACCATTCATTGTTATTTCATGGCCCTGTTGCATTGACGCACTGCTGGGACTCTTCACCATTCCTTCGACATGCGGAGAACCTATAATTATAATGAAATCTGATATGCGTATATGGTACCTTTATTACATGTCAAAATTACATTAAAATTGTGATATAAAGATTGTATAGAAGCGTGTCCGCATAATGATTAAAATAGAGTGAATTTATAAATGAGTATTATGGTGATGAAATCGATGTGCTTGGTGGCTCTTTCCTAGTTTGAGTTGACTGTTATTGTATGCGTATTGCGTATTAATATTCAAACCTGAGAAAGCATGAGCAAAGCTTGAATCTTAAATGTAACGACTAAACACTGAGTTGACAACAACAATGAAAATTAGCGTTTAGCAAAACAGAACGTGGAAATGAAAATATGTGTACATAAAACATTAAAACAGTCCATAGATATACCAATCAGTATGTAAATTATTAAAAGAGGAAAAACATCAATTAAAATTATAGCGGTTACCCGCGAGAGGGATGCCTAGGAAACGACCAATATCTCCTTTGTGGGTTTGTCCACTGGTTGTACTGCCCTCATCCACTGGAATATAATGTCATTTTGTCACATCGGATTTGTCAAATTGACGAGGGTGAGAAAAATTTTTGGGACATATAAATTAGTGTTATTTACAGCCTAGCCAAGTGCACATGTCACCACGGGTTTTACACAGCGTGTTTGGTGCAATTCTGTGCACGTACATTGATGGATATTAACCTGACCTGGGACAGCAAGATAGGAACCTCGAGTGTCACTTGCATGAAGAAGAGCTGTGTTGGAAGGCAAGTGGGATCCTCGACAGCTCTTGCTAGGACTTCTAGGATCCTTTTCCTGCAAATCTAGTGGGATATCGCCATATATCCATGGTTGTTAAAAATAAAATTACGCAGTAGGTTATTAAGTACAATATTTTTACTTACTTTTACAAGAAGAGTGATTCCTGCCAATGTCTGCTAAAGATCGGATCAGTGGTAGTCTTGACACGTTATTATGATTTCGTTTTTCATGTTGATGCCTATGTCGCCTAAGCAGAGCGTCCTTAACCTTTTCTCTATTATCATAACCAAGAAATCCATCCATCACCATATTGTCTAAAACATTTTCAGCTACTTGCTCTAATGAATTCGCTTCCATATCCAAAATTACAGATCCATTTAAGATTAAGCTTCGTAGCTCAAAAAGTGAGTGTAAAGATAAGGTTGCTACGTGTGGTTTCGACCACCTGTTACCGCCTTCTTCCACGTCTTCCTCGAATTTTATCCAACGTGCTGTTTCTTTCCATTCCAATTCGTCTCCATCTTTAACAAGTTCTTCCATTTCCGAGAATAGTGGATGAGATTCCATAGTCGAGTCATCAATGTCTTCTCCAAGTATAAATTGTACTCTTTGAGCTGGTGGTGTCACTGAAATAATTTGAGACGTTTTAGAAATAAGTTACTTTAAGGTAGGTTTTAAACGGATTTACTAGAACGTGGAATAAAGTATAAATACTAGAATACATGGAAAGGAAAAATGAGTTGGTATTCGAAAAAATCAAGAAAGACGCTTCTAGGAACGATTTCATTTGCTACATAATACTTTTCTGTTCGATATCTTTACTTAGTAAGAAACAGAGTAGCTAAGATAAGACAAACCATGCATCATCTAGGATAGGCTTTTAATATAGAGATTTCAAAAAATATCTAACCATGCTTGACGTATGTTGTATGGAATGGAAAACAAATGGTAACTGAAAACAATGAAATGGCTCGCGATTTTCTTACGTGTCTCGCCGTCATCCGTGACACTCAGCCTCCTAACGCGTGCCATTATCGCAGAGCCTACAATCGAATGTTTAATGCATTTGTGTTTTAATTATGGCTCTTATATAAAGACATATCTAGCCATGACATTGTATACATTTTATCTTAAATTCATTAGATAATATTGTAAACTAAAGTAAGAATTAAAAATTACGTCTTTTAGGAGTACCTGCCCTGCTTATCGTAAATTCGGTCACGATAATCTACGTTATACCATCCTGCCTTTGGACTATAAATTTCATTGGTTTATTACAACTTATATTATACAAGCTTTATATTTTAGATTATATAGGTAAGCTAATTTCCGTTTATTCTAAGAGAAGATGGTCAAAAACGACGATCAAAGTGATCTTGATTTGTCAGCGATGAAGGCGCTTACAAAATCTTATAACACCTTAATCCGACAAACGCTCGCTAAGTAAAGCCTTAATACAATTATTATTTTACATAAATTTGAATCTCAGCTTTAATGAAGATATTTATAATTGGATCTAAAAGTAATAGTTTCTGTACTATAATATTGTGCTATTAACGTTCATAAGAAAGTGTTCTATTACTCATTGAATACGTAAAAAGAGAAAGAAGAATGTTCAGTTAGTATCTTTAGAATATTTATAGGCAATATTTTGTTTCTAATATCATAAAAATCAATGACGATCGAAATCTAACACTCCTTGCTAACTAGTCGAAACCTTTCTCAAATAGACGAATGTTATTAACTGTACATTTTAATTGGGTAATATAATCCAATATCTACCTGATACGATACAGTCGATTGTAATCTATAGACAAATACTATATCACAGAATCATATTGCTTATAATTTATCAAATAGACCTTATGCAGTTAACTTTATAACCTCGACACGATTAATTATTGAAATGACATGTTAGGTACCTATATATATAATTAATTCAAGGACGCAATTCCAATTCTATTTCTTCAGTTTATTCATACACAAACATTTGTTAACGAGTCTGTTTTGTTCATTACTCACATTCACGAATCCTAAACATAAGCTTCACTTTATACATCATTACCTCTCTTGTTATTCAATTGAGCAATCTCTTTGCGAACAGAACTAAAGAACTAACTTAGCGGGCTTATACAATACAAATTGTACAGACATTTTTCTGTAGTGCGGTGAAATGAGAAAGTCGAGTTTGTATAACAACGAACAAAAAGGTTCATTTCAGTACATCTACCCATTTTTCATCGTTACGTTGTTGAGATAGAAATTCCTTAAAGCTAAGATGAAAGGTGACTTATCTCGTTTGAGCCGTTAGAAGTTTTCAAAGAAATGAATTTGTCTAATAACGAAACTGAGATAATTAATAAACAGTTTTTACGATAAATCAATTGTTGTGAATTGTTTTGAAATTGATAGAAATTATGAAGGCGAAAGAATAGTGCTAACTAGCACTGGACGATTGTATGCCAGAATAAAAATTATTTGTTACGGAACAAAAACGCATTTATCAATCAACTATACTCTGCTTTAGTACATACATAAAAAATCTCTTCAAGTCAAAAGAGAGAATATCTCAAACTTTATCCCATTATTGTTATATTATATTTGAATAATGTTTAACTTCTTAGAAATGTTCTAATAATGTCCGATATATATATCCGGAGCGCTTAGCTTATAAAATACCTAACATTTTTGCAACATTTAAAGCCTGAATTCTTTGCTCATACTCTATAAGTAAATAAATCCTTGTTGTTTTAATTGTAACAAAAAAAAATACACACATGTCAGGGATTATAATAAATTTTATACAAAGCTTGCGTAGAGAATAAAATCGTTTAATCCTTTCCGTTTTAATTTGAGTTTGAATTCTGTAACATGTTCATATTAAAATTCAAAACAACCGCGATTGTTTGACATTTGATATATTTACTTTGGAAAGATAAATTTCAATTTATAGAGCTAGGAAATATATCATTTATAAGCCTGTTTTTATGCTTATTTATTTCGCATTACAAAATCACATTTGTTTTATATAAGATTAGATAATAAATAGAAAGGGTTAACAAGCATAATCGTGGCAACATACGATTATCTAGAAACTATTAGTTGAATGTAATATAGTTAATATTATTTTGTTCAAAGCCTATTTAGGAACTAAGAGATGATTTGAAATCGTTATTAACGATGCAGAACGCTTATCAGTTCGTATTCATCTCAATCTAAGGAAAGCTTTTGCGATGACAGACAGAAAAACAATAAATTTACTTAGACATTCTTTTTGTTAATACGTATTGTTACTGAAATATAAAACCTATGGCCGACGTTACGGGACTAATTACTTTTAACAACTATTAGCGTTGTAATTTAGAGCTTAAGTTCACCAAACTGTCGGAAATCTTAGGACGCGATAACCTTAGTAAATTTCCATTTCAACTTACAGAAAAAATGTAATATAAATTACAAAATTAGCCAAAATTAGCAAACAGTAGTAATCACTTAAAAGTGATTACTACTGTTTAGTTGTAAATAAAAATGCTATCTTGATGCCTATTCCTTCTTGCCTGAAGAGTTTATAACGCTACTAATGCGCCGTTTTGAATCGCGCTTATAATATTTGTTAGAGTATGCTATCTCAATACAACTTTACGATAGCGAACTATTAGGGTCCTACGCCAGTAAGTGGTTCGACTAGTAGAGAATCCTTTCTTGGTTCAGAAAGTGGGGAGCAAAGCGTCGGTGTACCCTTTCCGGAGTTTGGCTTTACGGCAAAGTTCCGGGTACCACTGCATTGGTTATCGGCTGGTGTTTATCTTACCATTAGGAGTGCGTCCAGCTCGTCTCACCATTTATTTTTTTATACTATTAAGTGGCGAGACGAGCTACTCCATACTATAAAAAAGAGGATACAGTACTAACTATTACTAAATAAAGCAAGTACTCACTAGGTTTCTCCGGGTCCTTTTCAGTGCGATGGTGGTGTTTGTGTTTGCGATGAGAGTGCCTTCGGGCCGGCACGTGTACCCCCACGAACACGGTGTGCGCCCGGTGACCTGTCCGATACAATTCATTAGCTTAGTCGGCTATTTTCAGCTAGCCGCGCCTTGCGGTGTCGTCTGTACTAACAAAGTACTTAATCGTAATGTTAGTATAAGCAAGCACTTGAATGCAGCTATCATATCATAGTTAGATATTATAGCTCGCGTTCAACTCTATACAAAGAAACGATCTCTTCAAATTTACACATTATATATTATATATAAAACAAAATGATGAACGAAATTAGTAATTGCAACTACATACGTATATTCAAAGTCTAAAGTCAAAGTCTTGGTTATTAATTATATATATGGGTGTTCCTTGTATTGCAATAGTCAATTTAGAACTATTACACACTATTATTAACAAAGATTAAACTTTGCAAAGAAATATATTTTTTTGTATACTCGCTATATATATCATAGAAATGAATCTACAAATGTGTTATTAAGTGCATAATTCGAATATTTTATGAAATACGAGGATAGTTCTTCAGTGAAGAAAAACTTGGTAGGTGTAAGTTTAGTGTCTGTGTGTGTTATAACTTATATGTATGTTGGAACTACGTTACACTTTATACTCTGTGTGAAATTTCCTTGTTTGTTGAGAGTTTCGGGCGCACGTGCCCTCCCACGTCACAGCTTACTAGCTGACCCGTCCGATACAATTAATTAGTTTGACCTGAACAGATGAAGTGTGTAATGTGTATTGTGTAACCAGATAGAAATGTTAATTGGGAATATGTGGGAAATGTTAAATTATTTATTTTGGCCGTCGATAGCCGCTAAAAGGCGAAAGGTCAGACTAATTTTTAACATTTTCCTGATTTGACTCTTGCCTTTTTATAACATCACTAGAAAGCTTTTGAGTTGGCGGTATAATAATATTGGAAGAAGTATTTAAGACGTAGTCACTACCATACTTTAAGTGAAAATTTAAAAAAAAATGTTCAACACAGAAATGACCGCCAGTAATGATATCTTAGTATTGTAGTGTATTCTAGCTAGCATCTCTCATTGGTTAACAAAAAAATCAATATAGTATGGAATAAAGAAGGAAGCCCATTTTACTTAAGATCGCCTACTATCTAGTAAAAAATCTTTAAGAACTAATTTTTTGTTCGCAGTTTTCTCATGGAAACATTTTATAGCTTAATTGGAGTACTTAGATATTATTACAAAGCCTGAACTAAGTCAAGATTTTAAAAAGATTAATACCTAACGAAGTAAGCCAATTAATTATATAAAGAATTTAATTTGATAAGCAGTCGAAGGGTGCTTCAACATTTTCAAGTGTTCTACAAACTCACTCCCAAATATTGGCGTAGTACTATAATGGTTAGTCTTGCGCCTACAGCCAAATTGTTGGTAAACGTAATTTAATTTGATGTGTGGTTTCCGTTAATTTATTGTTGGGAACGTTTGATTGCTAGTTAAACACTTCATAATATGTATCTATAATATATTAATTAGTGTTTCAGATCTAAACATTTGTAAGGTTTGGTACGTAATTTAATTACAGTTTTAATAAAGATTGCAAGGGTGAAAGTTTAGAAATACCCTTTTGTATTTCTTAATTATATAATATAAGTATTACAAATTCAATCATACTTGAAATTCAAAGACATCCCTTACTTATCCAGTTACCTAAGTTGACAAAATAATTTTAATATTACATAATTATCCACATATATTCGAAATCTTTTCATTCATAAAACTTGATTGAATTTAAATCCTTTTATATAGGTATCACACTTTGTATTAAGCTGTAATTCCTTTATATTTGAGTTTATTTGAATCTATCTCTTCTGTTTTTCTTACGAACGTCAATTAAAGATTCAGTCCAGGCTTTGTATACCTACCCCAAAATACTGGCTCAGACGTTTATCCGACATTCGGCTCTCGATACAATAGTATAGATAAGTATATTTAGATACCTATATTATCTCTGTTTTTGGTCAGTGTAAAAACGGAAAGACTACATACATCGATATGTATGATTCTTTTTGAAGTTATAATTGGCAGGTAACATAACAGCTTCGCCTAATGCTAAGCGACTATTTTCGCCTATAGTTAGTCGCAAAGCTAAGCTAAGTGTCCTACGAATTCGTTTCAGACTTTTAAATTAAGTGAAAGATAAGAATTTTGGAACAAAAGCGTGTCAAGGGTAGGTTAAACAATGATAGGTACCTACACTAGGATATCACTAACGAAATGATATTACTTTATGCCGCTTATCCGTGAAAGGGTGGTAGTACCACACCTTTTTATACGTTTTTCCCAATAGGGAACCTACTTACAAAAAAAAACAACTTTAATATCTTCTTTATATGTTTATAACATGTAGGTAGGTAATATACTAATGACACAAATATAGGACACAACAATTAATTATCATATAGTTAATTAACTAAACATTATTGCAGAAAACCGTTTCGATAATGCTCTAATACGATTACATTATCGCCTTGTGACTTGCCCTTTGGCTCTAATACTCATCTAATGACCTCAAATCACTTTCCCTGACCTTGTAGTGAGGCTTCGCAGTTCACCTTACACTCCATTTTACACGCTACCTGTTCTAGATAATACTAGCTAATATGAAAATGTATGACGTACTAGCTATGTTCGGTTGCACTTGCTTTTAAGTGACTTCCACCTCCTAATTTAATACCTTGAATCGTAAAGGATTTTTAAATACTATGCCGTAAGACTATTTATATCAAATGATGGATTTTAATTTTATCAAATTTAGTAATTTATGCGAGGAAGTTTAAGAAACAAAGGCAGACTCAAACAAACAGAGATTAAAAAGAAAAATTTGCTCAATAGCAAATATATACAAAAACATTTTACTTAGACACAACATTCTCTAACACTAATTGTTATTATTATAATTAATCATTAAATTAATTTTAGTGTCTTACTTATTCTCAATAAATAAATCATACTTATCAATTCCAAACACGAAGTAGGTATATAAAGCAATAGAATGGCTTTAATCGAACAATTTGTCTGATTTCCTTCAAGACTAACATCAATACATCAGTTTCACTCAACGTTTCAAGATCGACACCCAATATCTCTTAGAAGGCTCTGCCCAGAATATCAAATATACGAGAGCCTACATGATGCTAAGGAAATATAGATACTACTAAAGGTAAGCTTTTAAAGCAAGGTAGAAAAACGCTAAAAGTTAACCATCAATTAAACTTCATCTGAACCTATAACTTATTGCGATGAATTCAAAAATAAAAAGTAATTTTAAACGTCTATATTTAGAATAATATGTACAATTGCAAATTACTTTTTTTATAATGATTATGTCTATTATGTTATAGATATTATGAATCTAACTTTAAATTATAAAAAATAGGAAATTATGTTGAGTACTCTTCAAAAAACTAATTTAATTTAAACATAACTTCTTCGATATTAATTTTAAATATTACCTACCGTATAAAAAAAGTTATATTGATAAAATATTAGCCTCAATTCATCGTTGAAATTTATTTTCCAGTCATAAATAAATTAGTAAGCAACTTATAAATAGTTGTGTACCCTTTTCATACCATTCAAGTAGACTGGAACTTAGTAAGAGTACTCCCTGGGGGCGAAACCAAGCATAATACAAAGTTTGTTCTGAACTTATTTGTTTGGTAGCTAAGCGATGAACTAACTCAGCGTTAAATGTCAGAGGTTTTATATAACAGCGAGCTATAAAATTGAGTTTGAAACTATAAAACTGTTAAGTGCAGGTTCACGTAAGGAATACATAGCAAAACACCTCGTATAGGTCGCGTCACGAATCGTTAGCGCCGAACGAAACCTGCGCAGAAGTCAAAAATAAGGTATCGAGGGAAAGCGCGGCGCGCGGGGTGCGCGAGCGTTGATTGGTTGTCCCAGTCGTGTTGTCTTTCTCGCACCAATACGTCAATTACGAGCGCGATTCTACCGATGCGCAGCTATTCTCGTCTAGCGCTAAACATACTTGACGCGACCTATAACTATACACCTACTTAACTCGATACAAGTAAATGAGTTTAAGGTATTAAACTCACCTATAGTTATGTTGTATGGAAATTGGATGTAATTTCTTTTTTTAATGTTTTTCAGTGAATCAGACTTCACACTACATGCATTTTGACATCTCTGTATCTTTAAGTAGAATGAGTAGCACGAACATAGTAATAGGTACCTTTTATTTTATTTTGACGACCGCTTGGCGCAGTGGGTAATACACCTGCCTTCTGCGCGAAGGGTCGTGGGTTCGGTTCCCATACCGGAAAAATATATTTGTAATTTACATTTGCATTTTTCTGGGGTCTGGGTGTTGCTATGTATTGTATGTATGTATTTACAAAAGAAAAGTAATGTATATGTAATTTATTCCGTTATCTAGTTGCCATAACACAAGCTTCGGCTTAGCTTGGAACTAGATGGCGCTGTGTATAAATGTTCTGAAAATATTTATTTATTTATTTATTTATTATTTATTCAAGAATTCTTATCTAAATCTATTTCCTTTTACAAAAAAGAACCACATCTTTTTTCATTCAAAACAATGTTTGGAATTAAAAAATTATGTGCTTATTTTTGATATAAGAGTTAACATTTTCCATAAATACGGACATATATGAATAGGTATTGACTTTATTCAAAGGCGGTTACTTGTCAGTTTTCATCTAGTAGTAGGTACAGGAACTTTTTAGGAAGTAACTTTTAAGTTTAATTTTCCCGCTTTTCTTTACGAAATTATAATTCATTGATAAATTTATAGTAAGTTGTGATTTAATACTGTATCTACTTACTGTGTTCCACGGTTTCACTGTATCCCCGCTCACAAATAATCTATATTTTTATTAATAAAAGAATTTCATAAAAATCCTCAAAATTCATAACCTTCCATACAAAAATAGTTAATATTTCCAAAGTAATTTTATAGCTGAATAACGTTATAAAATTACTACAGATAAAAGAGACATTTCTATTTGAAATCTTTCTACACTTCAAGTTGTAATTTATTCAGCTGAGCTTGCACTTTGTCGCGCTACTCGGCCTTGTTCACGAAAACTGAATTTGCAAGAATACAATTACGTGTTATTCAATTTCAAAGAGTTTTCTATTTTAAAGTCAAGCACAAAGACAAGGAGGTGTACCTACTTTTATTTAAGACGGCAAGATAAGCTTGAGCATAATCATTGTAAGACACTAATACTATAAAAGCGAAAATTTGTGTGCATGTTTGTCTCTTATTCACGTCTAAACGGCTGGAGCGATTGTAATAAAATTTGATATGGATCAAGAATTAAGACTGGATTAAGACAAAGACTATTTAATTTCCTTTATAAGCTGCGGGTAACACCGCGTAGCACAGCTAGTTATGTATGGTTGGTTTAGTTATGTATAGGACAATATTGGCATGGTATGGAAAGGCGTGAATTTTCTTTTGAGACGATCGTCACATCCAATAAATGTTAAAAGTTATTATTATATTCTGAATAAATAATTTTAACGCCGGTTCAAAAAGATTTCACAGAGACGAACTGGCAAGAAACAAAACAATACAACAGTTTAAAAGCTTGTATTAACTGTATTCTAATGTTTTCTAATGTTATGGCAAACAAATAAAAAGGTCGCCAACTGGTAAAGGACTTCGCTTTATAGTAGGTACTTTGAATAGAACTTTGAATTTAAAATTAAAAATGTGAAAAGTCCCTTTTTTATAGTGGGGAAATCCTCATAGGATACCCATGGACCTCGGGGAAGGACCACGGGTTATGTCGGACTTCTACCGACCAAAACCCCACTGTTAATCGTTCTGCCGCAGCAAGTGGGGATGTGAACAGTCCCGCAAAAACCTATTACAATCTAAAAAGATGTAAACAATTTATTCTAAGAGTGTTTAAAAATATACAAATACGCATTAAATTTTATAGTAAACAAAACTAGGTCACAAAATACTATTAGCGTGAGTAGAAAGCATGAAAATCAATATCCTTTCGGTTTTCCTATAATTTTATTGATATACATTATTTGGAGCGTGCTAATCGCATTATACCTGCAACGGTAGTGAACATTATTTGAAGTAAACCCTATCAATGGAGAAGCATTATTTAATACTAGTAAATCACTAAGGAATACCGTCCTCTTTTACTTTAATATTTTTGGTGACTTTACTACAAAATATCCGGTCTTTATTAAAAGAAACAGGTTACTATAATTATTCTAATGAATAATATTATAGAAATACTAGAAATTTCTTTATTAGCTGTATAATATTTTCTAAAATCTCTTTAAACATATACGCTCAGTAAAACATTCAAGACGAAAAGGCAGTGTTCAGAAGCATCAAAAAATATTTTGTACGTTTAAAGAATTTTCAAAAGGACTTGAGTAGATTCATAGACTACTTCCAAACGTACAAACCATTTTTTTTATAGTATTAGATAACGTTTATACATTATTATTATATCGGCCACGTGCTATCAATAACACAGTAGGACATGAGGACATTGAGTGAAAGATTACAATCACCGTATCACGTGTCTATGAACAACAGGTAATTAATTTATATAGCCTAAAAACATCTGTGTAGAAACTGCTTTCCGAAAAGATGGTAATTATATAATTGTTATGACAGCTTTGCAATACCGTCAAGATAAAAAAGAAAAAAGTAAAAGGTTTAAAAAGTATTAGGTACTATCTATGTCTCGCATAGTTCAATGTACCTACATGTACTTGACATTGACAGTCTGAAAATAGATGAATATAATCAATAAATCTGTAAAAATTAATAAGCAGCATCCAAAATGTTGTAAATCGCAGAACTGATTTTTATAAACCAAAATGAAACTCCCTGACTCAAAGTTGGAAAAGAATTTAAATCAAATTAACATTTTTCATTTCAATATTAATTATTCATTTAACAGGTTTTAAGCAGTTAAGCCGTTCGGCACAGATAATTACAATAATAATACGTAAAAAAATATTATAAATACGACACGCCTCCAACGTTTCCATTCGCCATGTTCGTAATAAAAACCAATTTTATTTTCATTTTAAACTACGCAGTAACAATAGATTTAACTTAATTACCATTAATGTGCGAACTGTGACCATTATTTTATATTGTAAGTATTATTTAACCTGGCAAATATTTATTTCATTGTATAATAAAAACAGAATAAGGACTCATAATTGATTCATTTTAAGTTTTGACTCAAAAACTAATAAGTCTAATATTATTATAAAAGAGAAAGGAACTATCTCTTTGGAGGAAATAACTGTTTGACTATTACGAATTTCCCCTAAACCAATTTGAATGAAATTTGGTTTTGTAGGGATTGCATGAAAAATTCCACGTGAGCAAAGCCACGCGAAACAGCTAGTAACGTAGTTAACGATTACTAATTAGCTAGAGAATTAGATCAAAATAAAATTGCTGACAGTCAACAAATATTACTCACAGATATTTATTGTCTATGGCTCACAGACAACAAACAATATTTTAATTTTGCCTGTTCCTAATCATATTCTTTTTTTTCATATCAGCACATGATTCAAATTCAAGGCTTGTCGTCATGGAGACAGCACGGCCAATCGCAATTCATGTCAATAAATTCAAACGATGTTTTTTTCACTTAAATATGTGTAACCTTGGTCCCCTCTGCGTATAACTGATTATAATATATTAGAATTTGTTTTTTCTCTTTCAACGATAGTAAACAAGCGACAGTTTCAAGGTTGTTTTATTAGAATCAACCGTTTTTCTTCGTATCCCTTGTTATTCATTAATGCCGTTTTGTTGGCTTTTTCCGAGAAGATATTTTGTTTTTTGGTTGATTATATCATAATGCATATTTTCGGTGTCCGAGAATATCTTATATTTAATACTGTACAATCTCCAATTTCCTGACAGCTATATGATTGTAGATAATATAATAGATAATAAATTGTATATGGAATTTCACTAAGATACGGTTTGGTCATCAGGTGATAGAGTAGGTAGTAAGGTACCTTGTACCACAGGTACCATCTATCCGTAAAAAAGCGGTACACATAACTAGCATCTCATCAGAGAATATTGGAATTGTGCTTCATAAGTATTCATAAGTGTATTTCTTAAGCTCATAATATTTTCTACGAAATAAAACCTATAACCGCCGCTAAATTCAACAACAAAAAAAATTCATTGGCTTCGCAAGTGGGTTGGTTACCAATTGTAATAGCGTCCAAGGGCATAATAATATTTTAATACAGTGAGTGCGATCTCAAATGCCTAGTAATTGAAGGCAGGCGACAACGAACTATAAACACAGATTAGTTAAGTCAATGTGATTTTGATGAAAATTTGAAAATTCTATAGTAAATAGGTACTTCAATGTGAAAATGGTTGACAGATAACAATAATGAATTAAAAATCGGTTGCTCTATAATCTACTAGCTGCTGCCCACGACTCCGTCTCCGTCCGCGTGGACTTTCATATACACTTTGACACCCCCCTTCCCCCCTCCCTCCTTTAACCCTTTTTTCCAGTTAAAAGTAGCCTATGTTCTTTCTCAAGCCTTAGACCATCTGTGTACCAAATTTCGTTCTAATCGGGTCAGTAGTTTTAGCGTGATGGAAAGACAGACAGACGGAGTTACTTTCGCATTTATAATATTAATATGGATTCATAAGCTATGAGCAGTGACAGCTAATGCTTCAAATATAATTTAAAAATTTTACATTAAGTAACACCTAATCTCGAAATTGCGATCTAAAATAAAAATGATACAACCAGCCCTTTTTGTTGTAAAAACATTTTGTAAATTTCCATCACGTTTTTACATCGAATAATGTTCACGTGATCCGTGGACAAAGCGCCATGTTGTAAATCTGAGCGTTGTTTTAAAGACAAAAGAATTGTTTGTTAAGCTTTTAACAGTCATTCAATTATATAATTTATGGAACTTATAAATAAACATATCGCAATACACTAGAACAGTCCTGAACTTGTTGCTGTACTTTATTATTTATTTTTGTTATATGTCGTTATTGTAGTTGGTCGTTTTTCGTATATAATTACATAGCAAAAAACAAAGTCGCTTTCTTCTGTTTGTGTGTTCCTATATTAGCTTAAATCTTTAAAAATACGCAACCATTTTTATAAGTTTTTGTCAGACTGATTTGAAAGGTAGGTTTAACCTTTAAGAGTAGATAAATGCATTAATGTGGCTAAAAGTTCGGGGAGCGGCCATTTTTGGATACACGAGACCTATTACCATGAACATCGCTCATTAATAAATAATACTACATAATATTACATTAATAAATCTTACATATTTCTTATTAAGATTTAAGAGTATAGCCCCATTTAGTCTTTCCAAGAATATTGATATCTATTTTAAAACTCAAAATTACAATTTCGATTCAGTAAGCTCATCTTTCGTTTACTAATGATATGTATTATGTATAGTCTCGTCGGGCCTGGCCTTGACCGCCTTGATGGTATCAGGAAGTTCGTGTTTTCAAGGCTAAAAACCGCGTGCTTATTCAATAGAACTACGCGAATGCTCAAATATATATGTAGCGGGTAAAACAACTGCTCATATAATGGGCCCCTGTTTAATGAGCAACTACATAAATTAATATCCAGCTGAGTCAAAATATGTGTAGCATTTTATCCGGTAGGTATTCTAACGATTTTTTAAGTAACGAATTATCTGTTTGCGACTTGGTTAGAATATGTTTTCGATTAGATGATATAATAAATGGGTTTTGTTATTTGTTTTATCTTACGTATGATAGGTAGTTACGTTTAGAAAAATACATTATTTATAATCTGTGTTGACACAGAAGGGATATGATGCATACTTGCAAGTTGTACTCGTAGATACAATACGGTTTAAAAAGAAACATTGTTATTTTAAAATGTAAATTATAAATTACGTATTCGCATTTCGCCAATGTGTTAAGTGCTTGATGTTTAAGTCCATATTTAACTATGTGTTTTTTAAATATAAATATTACTTTATATAAAAAGATATTCATAATTAATAGAATTAATAATTAATACGCAATGGGTAGTTTTTTTTGTAAACAAATTGGGAGTAATCAACAGGAAGATTAACGTAGTTCATAGAAAAATATTATCAGAATTGCCAGCAATGACTACATTGTGCTTCATTATACATTATATTGTGTATAAATACACAGATTATTATTTGATAATAAGTACAGTCACACGAATAAGTACATAATCTTCAAAACTGTTTTTTTTTAGATTATATTGAGGAGCAAGTCACGATTTTGAGTGAATAAGTAGATCAGAACGATTCGAATGATCGTTTTGGTTGAAAAATCTATTATTTAATTCCCCCATATAAGTTTCCCTTGCTCCTTAACCGTCTTCAATGTATAGGCTATTTAAAATTCAATGTTTTAATGTTTTCAACTGCGTATCCTTGAAAGTGTTTACAAGCGAGCGTGCACGTGCTATGAGTCAGTAGAACGTAATAGACACACCTCCGTGTAAATATTTACTAGTCAATGCAATTAATAAGAATCACTTACAACACAATACTAGCCGCGCCTCGTGGTTTTACTCTCATTTATACATGTATAGATACCTAATACACATAAAATTTAACGGGGGTATTTACCCGACATTCTACCGCCTGAACAGTGATGTGTAAATGTCACTGTGCTCCGTCTGAAGGGCACTGTAGCCAGCGAGATTACTGGGCTAATGAGTCTTAACATCTTATGACTCAAAGTGGGGAGCGTCGATGTAGTGCACCCCTGCCCGGAGCAAAGTTCTGGGTAACACTACATTGGTTGGTTCCTTTCACCATCAGGAGGGCGTCCAGCTCGTCTCACCACTTCATAGAATAAAAAAATAAAAAATAAACCTTCCTCTTAAATCTCTGTACGAGATAAAAAATCCGCATAAACATCGGTTACGTAGTTTTAAAGGTTTAAGCATACATAGGGACAGACGAGAAAGAAAGCGACTCTGTTTTATACTATCTATGTTATGATAATGATATGTGCAAGCGACTGGCACAAGTTAGTATATTGACTCATTTAACATTACTAAAACATCTGAATAGTAAAATATTTCATTTTTTGGACCGGTGTTGCCCGTACTGAAAATTACCTACCAATGATATTTTGTACTCTGTCACGACACTTATTCATAGGATATTACTTGTATTTAATCACGTTCTGTTCAGGATTCTTTTAAAAGTAATAATATCTAATTGTGACTAGTTTTAATCAAATATTTGACAACGATATTTATGCTAATATTCGGTATATGGTATATATGTTACAGTTAAAACTAGTTGGTAGTTAGAACGCGTTTTTCCTAGTTAGAACTGGTTTTTACTTAACGCCTTTAACTGTAACATATATATGGCAGTCCTTTTATAAAGATCTTATCTTTATAATCTAATATAATATATCTAATAAATAATCCTGATTGCTTAATGCTTATAGAAAAGTAAGTACTTGTAAATATAAATGAAATGGAGTAGGTATACGTTATTCTCTTAAATCGCGTAAATGTTTTTAAATATACAACTCATTACAATATGCAAACGCAAGAGCGAGGTGGCGTGATCTTTGTTTACTTTTTGCTGTATAAATCTTTATAGCAATAGAGAATTAGCGTTCATTACTGTAGGT
This sequence comes from Eurema mandarina, assembly GCA_018238005.1. Taxonomy (NCBI): domain Eukaryota; kingdom Metazoa; phylum Arthropoda; class Insecta; order Lepidoptera; family Pieridae; genus Eurema; species Eurema mandarina. Next base: position 26,541 of record DWAJ01000718.1, read on the forward strand.
GCCTAACATACTTCAGCCGTGTTGATTAACAAAACTATTAATTAATAATAATTGCTTCCTAAAACGACAATAAACACGTTGTTATTTACGTTTTGCGTTCTGTATTTCATTAGATAATCTTATTGTTGTACAATACGTTGATCTTTTAATAAGAATTTTTAAAAACAAAACACTACTAGTTTCACAATTAATATTTGTATTTTTAATTATTATATTTCAAATTTTAGTACAAACTACCTATTTTTAATTTATGTAATTCCGATTTATGACGATTAAGTATTTCTTTAAACAATAATCCTTTAAATATCACCTATTTTTGTAAATTAAAGTTTTAGTTTAAAAGGTACATTTTTTAAACAGAGAATACATATAGTTTATGTTTTGCAGATCTAACTGAATACCGGTAGGACTACTATTGTCTAACAAAAGTGTGCTTGCTTAAAATATAATATTATATATTTCAATTGCCAGGTTGGACGGTAGCCATGTTTTTTCGATGAACCAGGAAATACTTTGGTTGTATTGCATAATACTCTTCTGTTTGTGAAGTTTTTGAGCATGAATTTTCAATTTTAGATGACAAAAATCGTAATATAAATAAAATGTATTAGTTATATATATATAAAAGAAAGTCGTGTTAGTTACTTCACTTATAACTCAAGAACGGCTGAACCGATTTAGCTGAAAATTGGCAGGGAGGTAGTTTAGAGCCAGGAGAAGGGCATAGGCTACTTTTTTACTGGAAAAAAGGGTTATAAAGGAGGAAGGGGGGGGTCAAAGTTTATATGAAAGTTCACGGGGACGGAGTCGCGGGCAACAGCTAGTTAGTTATAAAGAAACAACTCAAACTAACATAAGACTAGTCGGCATTCGGCAAATAGGTAGCAGCATCAACGTCACCGATGTAGAAAGATATCTTTTGACGAATATTTTCTATTTATTTATTTATATTATCTTGAGAAAAATACAATAATCATTTTATAATCATATTAATCTCAACATTACGCCTTAATTGTTTTTATATTTATTTTATTTAATCTTCATTTCACCTTAATTTAATGAGCTGCGTAATTCACAAGTCTGTAGTGTCACGTTTTTGAACGTTAATTTTCACGTTTGTCACCGCGTCCGATCGGCAATGCGTGACAATTGCAGCACATGGCGGTCAATGCCAAGGTTACTCATTTGTTTCGCTTTTATGCATATATGTTATACAAGAAACATGAAAGGAATGTTTCGTTCATGTGTACACTAGTTTTGCTTTGTGGTTACAAAAACGGAGCTAAAGCTATATCTTTATGTTTGTAGGATTGAATTTAATAATTAAATAGTATGTCTATTAATGGTTCATTAACGAAAGTTACTTATCGATTAAATTAGCTACCTACGTATCTACGTAGCTTCATTAAATGTGGAGTGTCAGTGAAATAAAACACCGTATGTCTTTCATTAATTTACTAAACTTTTGATATGCAATATTGACAGTTACAAATATGGCTGCACTTAGGATACCGCGTCATTTTTTTCGGAATATTTTCTGGATCTTCTTGTGACATTCTTGAGACCAATTAGGGTCATTACTTATAAAGTAATTAAATGGTATGGTAATTAAATTAAGTAACTAAAGGAGTTAAAGTAATTAAATATTCCTTAGGTCTCAAAATAAGATACATACCATTTAAAGGTAGTTTTTGATATATTACAGGAATAATCAAAATAATTATAAGTTTAAATTAAAAATCCACCTGTCCCTAGAAGCTACTCCGAAATAAATTGTTAATATGACAGGTAACTTAACTAAATAGGAGATCGATTAAACATAATCTATATTATCATAATTATAATACATTACCCGGACAGAAAAAAATCACATCGATTATAAGAAAGGTACCATAGTCAAGTTTCAGTTTTATAGAGCATTTATCTCTTTCGCACGCTAACTAAAAGGTAATTAATATCTTGCGCGAAAGAAACAGCACTATTGAAAAGCGAAATTAGTTATGGTCTCTTTCTAACGATTGACGTGCAACATTTATTACCAGGTTTTGTAGATATATAATTAATTCATATACATATAAATAGTATAATACACCTGGAACCGCACGCAAAGTAAATTCTCTTTACAGTAGACACATTAGTAGAAAATAAATGCTTATCTATACTAATATTGCAAAGAGGAAAACTTTGTTTGTTTGTTTGTTTGGTTGTAATGAATAGGCTCAAAAACTACTGGACCGATTTCAAAAATTCTTTCACTATTCGAAAGCTACATTATCCACGAGTAACATAGACTAAATT
>DWAJ01000719.1:0-28830 GCA_018238005.1 Eurema mandarina
AATCCGAAAACGCAAACTATCCGTCAGAGGGCACCGATCTAACGCTTTTTCTCATATTTAGATCGAAAACTCAACCGTAGATAGCTGAAAACGGATTGAGATTGCATATTGGGAACCGCCGTTAGTATCTATAGATTATCAAAACATGTACCTGCTGCTCTATCCAAGAATGCTTCCCACTGATCGCGGCGAGGTACTGTAGGATCAACTTCGTCGATTCAGTTTTCCCCGCTCCCGATTCCCCACTGATCACAATACATTGATCTTGGCCATATCTCCGCATATGCGCATACGCATTGTCGCCGATAGCAAATATGTGTGGTGGTAGCTCGCCGATCTTACGCTCCTTATATAACTTTATTTGATCGGCAGTGTATATTGGCAGGATTTGATAGGGATTCACTGCTACTAATATTGAACCTGTGTATGTCTGGAAATGTATGACAATATTATTAGGTGTATGCTAAGTGCGAGTGAAAGCGTTAAACTAGAAATGTGATAAAAATAATTATATATTTACTTAACATGGATTTTTTATGTCGTTCACCTACTTGTACTGGTTTACGCTTAATAGAAAACAGTTTTCTTTAGCACAAATGGTTCTTATTATGTTTATTTAAATATAGTTTGTGTTCTAGGTGCGCTACCTAAAATTACTTTTAGAGTATACTTACATATATTAAATTGTCATTGTATCGTATAAGCAGGTTCCTCAAGATGCCCGCTTCGTGCAGATCTCCCAGCGATATCATGTCCTCCACCCCGTGGACGGAGGTGGCGTGCATGGCCTTGATGCGGCGCTCTGGAGGCAGCCACTGCTCCTGGCCGTCGTCATCCCGGACGCGGATCCGACGACCTTCCGCCGCGAGCACGCGCGCCCCGATCGCCACATCGAACTCCCGACCGGACACCGGCTCGATCCATATGTAATCTCCCTGGAAAATTACACGTACACATTAGCAATTAGTAATGTAGAGCACATAAGTGTTAGACATAATAAGTGAGAGTAAATGCCGGTAGGACTCAATGGAACTACAAATGATCATACCCTTAACTATAACTAGATTAATGCCGGAATACTGAAACGCAAGAAATAATGAATGAAGACTTAAGACGTGCTTAAATTTAATTTGCGTAAGAGTATTTGGCCATAAGACTTTTTTATAATCCTTAATTAACTACTACTGTACAAATGCAAGTTTCAGAAAAGGATTGAGGTAAATTACAACCGGCCAAGAGAAAGACACTTTAAAACACTTAACTAATTCTACTAAAATATTACTTTGTTGTTTCAATAAATAGTCTTTTAAAACGTGTGTTAACGTTGCTTCAATTAATTCAATTATTTAAAAATTCTGAAGGCACTTTCTAGCACGCGTGCTCGAAACACAGTTTAGTAGAGTCCCGGACCCTACGTCAGTTGCATTTAAATTGGAATGCCATACAGTATCCACGCGCCGAATAAATGCATCGAATTCTAAACGCGTCGCCGGAACAGCAAGACAAAAGTTTTGTGGACACGAATAAAAGAAAGTGACAAGCTCTATTGAAGATATTTTGAGGGTGTAATCGTGTCTAGACTAGACGTACACATGGTGATCGATTGTGAAAGTGTTGTTTGTCGTTTGACGTAGATCACTTTCACATAATAAGTTTATATGTTAATTAAATATAATTGGTGATGTTTTGTAGAATGCACTAATTTCAGGAACTACTGATTTGAATTGAAAAGCCAGTGATAATTTATTTAGGTATAGTTAAAAATGCTATTATTGACAACATTTGTTTTTTTAAATATATTTAATTAACGTACCTCAAAAGTAACGATTTCCATTATTTACCACATTATTTAAAATAATTTATTCTATAAGTATAAGCACGACCAATAAACATTCTTGAGTATGAACGATTGATAAAGTTATCACTTGACCGCTGTGTTTGCAGGTCGGCGAATGATTTAGCAACGTTAACTCTATATACTTATTTATCTGTTTATTACTAAAAATATAAGATTCCAGAAAAATATTTTTATAAAATGGATTGCAGTGTATACTTTAAGTAACCTCTTTTTTTCAGGTTTTATATATTTGTAAATACATGATTTTCGAAAATATGAATTTTAGGAATTATTAATCAACAGGGTCGAAATAACGTTAAATAAGACTTAAAGAAAAATATATGTTTCAATTATTGGTATCTCTATTATTTGACTGATATAAGTTAAACATTATATAAATAAAAACGGTGACTGTCTATCAAAATTAATGATTCATAACAGTTTGATATAAGATTTTGAATCTATGTTAATTGCATTGTACACATAAATTTAATAAGCCTCCAGACATTGTCAAAATAAGATGTCAGATAAACTCTATGCAATAACTGCTTTCTAAACATGTTTGTTCTCCACGTTTTTTAAATTTAGAAAGTCATTCATCACTTATTAAAATTATAAACATCTTTTTAACTTTTTTTTTTAACGAATTGTCTGTAAGAAAAATAAAACGAAGATTATGGTTCAAAGAGGAATCACGACATTTAAGGCCAAAAATATTTTTTAAAATTACATCTCGACTAAGTACGTTATAAATAAAACTATAATTTTTAGCCTGTATTATATTCCAATACATATAACATGGAACATTATTACAAATCTTTTGACAACTCGTTCAATCAAATAGGGTCAGTAGTTGAGAAACTACAATGAAACATATTTACATTCATACATAGGATACCTTTAGCAAACACCGTAGTCGGGAAAAAACAAATGAAAATCGTATAATCATACACGAATGTGAAAGGTGAACGACCGGACAGGTGCTAGTTTAAGAAATAGTCGGAATGTGCCAAACGCACGGATCGGAACCCGCTTGTAACGCTGCGCCTGTAATTCACTTCTGTGGCCAGTAAATATAACATATTTTTAACTTAAATATCATAAATGCAAAAGTTTGTGGGAAAAAGGTTTTAGATTTAGTTTGGTACGATCAGATTGGACCCTGGATATAACACATAAGAAATTTTTTATGTCATTATGGGACCGGGGACTGCGTATATTATATACGGTTTTAAACGGGTAGTCCCCGGTATTCTTAGACCATAAATATACGGTATATTTATGGTCTAAGAATACACGTTACCAATACCACTGCTATTCGCAATTAGTGTCCATTATGTGTTCTTTATATCAATATATAAACGAAAAAGAAATGGTTTTTACAAATGATGCATAAACTAATAAAATCATTTTTCCGTAGTTTGCTTGTTTCATGACGTCAGCTGATCGGTGTTTGATTGCAATGCAGTTCGTTAAAGACCTGATTTCGGCATCAAACCGGCACGTTTTCACTTGGTGCCAAATATGTAGCCACAAATATTTGACGAGTAACTTAGTAATTGGTAGACAACTTTCATAACATAATAAATGCGAAAGTTACTCTCATAGGAATAATCTGTTAAACCATATAGATTAAATTTGCTTTACAAACATTTCAATGCTTAGAAAAAACGGAGACACTATAATATGTTCTTTGTCACAGAATCTATTTAATAAAACGTTATTTTAATTTTCTTTATATTAGCGTCCAGTTTTAATTTATATAAAGTATAATTATGTATGAATTAATAAATAACAATTTCTAGACAGTTAAAAAAGATAACCCTCTGGCTTAACTGATTTTGGGTCTGGTATGCAACTTTCCAAAATATCAATTAAATTGAAGTCAAGAAGTGTCTTTGATATGCACTTATAATTTCATTGAAGTTCAATTTCAAGTTCGCTGTAGGAGTGTAATTAATGTATTCAAGGCGAGTGAGTCGAAGCCTTGAACTTTGCACTTGAGAATCTGAGATCTTCCACTATCTGCGTGGGATAGTTTTTTACTTTCATACGATATCATTTGTCTTGAACTTGTACCAACGATTTGTTGCGTTTAAGATTCATCTTTATGCGTATCTTTATTATTACATGAGTGGATATTATATTCATGATTCATCTGTGTTAAATTTTTCCGAGGCTTTATTCTATGTCACAGGGTAGGGTACCCTGTAGAGACTTAATCACGTCAATTCATGTATCTTTAACTTAATCGTATATTTTAAGTTTTAATTTAAAAATTATATAAAAAACTTACTCTGGTAACGATCACCATGATGTCGCCGACATGTGGTCACCGCTTTGACCTGCAAATGAAAAATACTATAAATAAAAGGAAATTTGAAAATATGTATAAGTAGAAGGCGCTCCATTACATGTTTTAATATGGAAGTAAACTTGGATGACACGTCATTGTAGAAGAAATCTAAAGAAAACTGATATTACAGACAATTAAATTTTCATCGTTAACAAATCAAAGGAAGTAAACGAAATTTTACATTACACGTAAATTATCACAGCAATCACGAAGATCTGCTCTTCAATCTAATCCACAACAATAACTAATCTAAAATCAATGAAAATAAAATATTTAAACCAAGAAATGCAATCTAACTATCCATCTATATAGATATAAGTCCGGATATTATACGGAGCGTTTGTCAAAGTCAATTACTTCGATCCACGCATACCAGCGAGTTATTAGCCGCCGATCATTTATCATTACAACCATTAGTTGCTATTATTAATTAATATCACACGAGACGGCAATCTATAAGCTGTGTCGTCAGTTTTTACAATTCGAATTAACTATAGATTATATTACCTATTTAAGCTACTACTTAAGAGTTAAGAGATAATTTCAATGTACATTATATTTAGGTATCGTTTTCTAACACTGCCGTTGCTTTCGTAAGTATAACTTTGTTAAAACAAGAAGAATTTTATGCAAATTATTAGATTAATATAAGGTCCAGGTTAATATCCAGGTTGGTTATAAGGTAATTTCTATAATACATATAGTACGACATAGCTAATTAAAAAATAATAGAAAATCATATAGGCGAAAACATTCAAATGTTATTTCTTAATTTTCCTACGATTGGTAAATTATATAAAATAAATAAAATAAAAAATCCTTTATTGCCCGAAAAATGATATAAAACATACCAAATTACACAACTATAACATACAAATATAACATAATAACGCTGTTTCTATTCCTAAGAATATAAATAAAAATACACTATAAATATAATATGTATTTTTATTCCTCCTATCCACGACGTGTACTAATGTAAGATAGTGAAGAACATAAAATAACATTAAAATTGTGTAACACTAAATGTTAGCTATAATTTTACAACTTTTTATTATTCAGAGGCTGGCTTCAAGTCATTAGTAATTCGCAATATTACATCATTTCTTCTTAGAGCTTGATTGTGTAATGTTTTTACTGATGTCTTGATGTCCGCCTTCCTCCATCTTATGCATCATGCTAAACTTGTTTATAATAATTGATATAATAGACATTTTTTATACCGTGCTTATAAAAGCACAATGGCATAAGCCATAAATGTAACGTTTTTAATGTTTTTCTTACTTACAAATAATCTTTTTTATCACATTGAAACGACCCAATAATTGAGTCTGTTCGCTGAAAATGTTCTTTTTAGTACTGTAATTTGTTATTATTTAGTTTTTAGAGAAATAATAATGAGTTTAATTCGAAAGACTATTAATGTTTTAATAAAATCTTTAGCTTCTCAATACTAGAGTTTACCTAACTAAATACTTAAAAATTTGTACGTTAGTAATTTATTTGCATTACCATATAAAATACAATATCACTAAAATTATTCAAGTTTTATAAAGTAATACAGATTACTTCAGAAAAACCGAAAAAGCCTATAATAATACAAAATTATACAATGTATAAAAGATAGATAGACATCTAGATATATAGACATATATCTACCGTACTGATATCGTAGGCGGGTCCCGCAGTATTAAGGCCATTATTAAAATGGCTGCGTATGTATTTAAATAGAGACTTATCTAGAAAGTTTTGTGTATTAATGTTTGAATAATTCAAAGCGTACATCGCTTACATTTATCTTAAAACATGTATATTCTTTCGTCACTAACAAAATATATATAAAAAGTTTCTTACTATTCATGAAGCGACTGTAGGTAGAGTTCGAGTTTATTGAATGTTTACAAAAGTAAAAGCAAATAAGGCGTACTTTGAGCAGGTGTGAGTGATTGTGAGTTTCAGTTGAATTGTTCGTAAACATGGCGAATTTCCTTTGTGCAAACATCAACAATACGTAAAGACGGCTATTTGGAGAACAATGAGAGATCGGCGCGCTGGAGTGGAGCGCGCACTCAAATATTATTCACGGTCACATTTACGATATGATCTGTTACACTTATGTGTAAGGTAATTGAACATGTCTGTTTGTTAATAAATGTCTTCCTTGTCATACACGAAACGAAACTGGTTTACTATTATTTTTATGTGTATTGTGTATACGAATTGGGCTTTCCCTTGGCAAAACAATTAAAATTAAAGATATTTTGTACTACAAATTCACAAACTTTACTTCTTTATTATATTAATATAATGGTCTGAATATTGGAATGTTAATTATAATTAATCAAATATAGTTCCTCTTAGACAAGCTCATACATATACGCATACTAAAAAATAGTAATCTCCATTAAAAGTGATTGAATTTGCACTTATAAAGCGGTCACAGTGAAATAACTATTGAAGCCATATCACACATGGGGAGGCTTAACGCAACATATCACATTAACAGACTTACACACAGTTTAAGGTACTTAGTATAAAGTAGATATAGAAAAGTGTTAAATACATATACACTATTTTACATTGTTTGTTGAACATATCACATGCGGGCATTTTTTATATCAGTGAGTTATGATAAAATACATAATATCTATAGGAATATTTGATTTAATGAATTTTAAACAATGCTATGTCATTATGATCCATGTTAAAAATAGTCGATTTTTTGTATCTTACATTAGCTAAAATATGAATAAATTTATTATTGTATTTAATATTTAGTCATTGATTTATTTGATATATTTGTTGAGTACAAAAAAATCACTAAAGTAATTAGTTGTAACTTTCCAGTTTAACCCCTTTTTTAGTGGATAAAAAAGTTTGTTTTCGTCACATTCAACGTGCGATAAATACCTACTGACAATTCCCACACTGATCTATATGTCACTGGTGGCCCACGCCCGAGAGTCGAGTCCAAACGTCGCCGTTACATAGCGGCTTCACAAATATGGAACACGATATCCTTTCCGGATCACTGTTTAACTTGTTTTTAAAGTCAACTGTATTGATGTAGACGCGATAAAAAACCTTTAATCCAACGTGTATGAGACTACTTCTTAATAAAGGTTGGTATTCTCAGTCTGAATGTTAAAATTCGTCATTCATTTTAGTTATTATTATTAGCAACTATGTATTAAGCTTATTAAGTAATTAATATAATGTATTATTAAGATAGATCTTGTCTAGATGTAAATAGTGTCTTCCCTACATAGAAGAGGTAAGTTTCTTAGAAATTGGGACATAAATTTACCATAACTGCTCGGATTGCAATAAGTAAAGGTATATATTAAAAATGACTATCGTTTACAATCGTTGATTAAAAGAATTAATAATTTTAAAACAACCAATAAATAACTCTAAAAAATAACATAGGATATTTCAAATGCCTTTTACCAGCTATTAAACCACTTATTTAGACTTCTAGTTACCTCCCGTTATCAGCATAACTCAATTAGACTACATAATACCGGTTAGCAGTTACTGTCAACCGTTCACTCTTCAGTACGACACGAGATACACGAGATTTATCTCCTGATAAATAATTGTGTCATACGAGATAATTACGTTGATAACAGAAAACCTGAGCTTATTATTTCTATGACGTCTTTATATTTCAGCTAATATTGCCCGTCTTAGAACAATGAATAATATAGCGAAGTTATTTAAATGAGTGTATTGTTCTGGGTTTGCAATATTACAGCATTGGTATATTTTGTTTTGTAAATACAGTATTTATGTTTTAACTAATGGAAATAATAATAAAGCGTAATGTATAAAACAGGAGTTCTTGAATTGTTATGAAAAGTTTTAATAAGATTTATTTTCAACTAGCGACTGGCCCCGGCTTCGCGCGCATGCATAAATATAAACATTTATCTTGAATCACTCTATCTATTAATGAAAATCGGTTGGACAGTTTTAAAGATTTAAGCAACATAGGATAGAAGAAAGCGACTTTGATCTATACTAAGTTGTAAAATGATGTTGATTTCATTGCTTGTTAGCTGGTTTCCCCTAACTGTCGTAAAAAAGTGAAATCTATTATTGATCTACGCACTACTAGGGTCAAATGGAACGTAAATGACCCTATTGAGATGAATGGCCGCTCAAAGGCTTTCCGGCCTTTAGTTCCGCTGCCACGGTATTATCAAATGTACCTTCTATACCTTCGTGTTTGTATAATACAACGAGCTAACGAGTCCGCCATTTTACCGAAAAAAATATCGAATTTTGAATTTTTACAAAAAATAATTAATCAGATTATAAAACAAAAGCTTAGTTCATATTATATACACATAAGTGTTAAGTTTAATTTTCAATTAAATTTATTCCAATAAGAGAAAATTGTCCACAACATGTCGTCTCTAGTCTCTACGATGGAAGTAGACTGTAGTCTCATCACCATATTTTTGGTTTTGTAAAATACCTCTTACATACTAACGAAAGATATCCTTACATCAAAAGAAACGTCATTAAAAATTTGTTTTTTATACATATTTACTTATTTACAGAAATAATTATCTTATTAACAATTCATAATATTGCGATATTAGACATTACATACAACACATAGTATCGATAGAGTTATAGATGTGTTTTGATAGAACATAATTATACGTTTTCTTCATAAACTATACACATAAAACCAACAATAAAAAGACAGTCATAAAGTAAAATAATCGAGAGATTTCTAAACCTAATTAAATGAGAATAATTTTCGTCGTAGATCACTGAGGTGATTCAGAAGTTATAACGAGGTGTTTAAGAAGTGTAACACGTTGAGTAGAGACGCGAGATAACGGCACACTTTACTTATTACTTATAACTGAACAAATTAAAACGCAGAGATACGGTATATTGAAATAGATAGCTAAAATTTTTATCCACTGGAATAGATGCATAGTCAAATAATGAAATATAGTTTAATCTAAAATACAAAGTTCTCTTTATTCCTTTAGATATAAAATATCACATGAACATGTCAAACATACAATTCATCGAAATGTTGTGTAGATTTGACTGCGTATGGTATCGGCATGTGAAATATTCAGCGTACAATTGGTTCTATGATCCTGTTTCAATTACAACTATAACTAGACTTATACATTAATACTATAATACATAATATTACAAAGACAATTTTAACTATCGTTCGTGATTTGTATTTCCAAAAGTGGTATAAAATTATCGCCGAAATCGGAGATTATTTTGCAATAGTGTTATGAATATATTAGGTAAATAACCATGTACGTGTGAGCCCGTTACATACTTATAATCATTTAAGGAAAGTTGGTAAAAAGTTTTGCAACATCCAACACCGTAGATGTGCAAATGATGGAATTCAACCGAAAATATGTGTATTTCGTCACTGTTTTGATCAATCATTTTGATTAGTAATCGTTTTGTAACTTAAATGTTTTTAAAACAAAATATACTTACGTGTTAAGACGTCAATCGACATTATAATATTGCGTAATGGAGTTACTTTTGTAACAATTTAACAACAAAATGATTTTATAATACGCATACAAATTTGCGAACATGATCAATTAGTGCTGACGTGACCGTCAAATGAATCAGAATTTACAATTTCCTGACAATTTGTTATATATTTTTAATGTACTGTATCACTTGCAATATTTATACGAAAATGCATTGTTTATTATAATATATCTCTTGCAATAAACTAATTCGATTATAACACGCAATAGATTAACATGGTGCAGTTTCGTACTGCTATAATACTGATTTAACTAGAAACCGTCATATTGACGATGACTATATTCATCGTAGACTGAAAAAAAGTATTTATTTTAAGTAATGATTCGTTTTGAATAATCCTCAACTAAACAAATATTTTACGTCTGTGACTGTAAGCGTTGACCCATATAAACATGTAGGTATATAGAAAACAATACAAATATTTCACCTGGCATTGTTTACAGCGCGGGTGCGTACTCGCTTCGTGACCCGCGGTCACGGGTGAACAAGTATTATTGTGTACAAGCTTATAAATAACTTTGTTTTCAATGAAATTTACTTATTCTAGCTGTCGTGCATGGGTGATGCAATATTAGTAGTATTCTATAGAAATCATGACTAATAGATATTTTTCAATGTAGAATCTATATAAAAATAATAGATTATATATATTATAATTGAACTAATAAAGCTCTTAACCAATCAAAATACAACATTTGTTAAAACAGAATTCATATGAATGTGTCTTAAAGACACAAAACACAGTGATTACTGGTAATTAGTTTAACGTAAATTAAATAAAAACTTGATAAAGTTAAAGTTGGCTTTATTAAGAAATCAATTGACATTCCAAGGCCTTGCTATTTCATAGACAGGTTTCACTTTCATCATTCCTTTTACTTAGGTTTATGACGAAAATGTACCCCGTAAAAACGTGTAAACCCTTAATTCTTGTTATCTCACACAACAATGCTTTAATAGTCTCTACATTTCATATTTTTTCAACAAAATTAGAGTACAAAAAGTTCCTTTTCGTTTTATTAGGTATATTTCTGTAATAGGTATCTACAATATGAAATTAATTAATTTTAAATTTTATAAAGGAACATGATTCAATGCATCGCTATATTTTATGAAGCCTTACGAGTTAGGTGACGCCGAGAAATTAATCGATAGAAACCGTACTTACTCGTATCATACGCCCCTTACTCATATCACCTGATTATCTAGAACACACTTACGTGTATATGGGAACTAGAATTGTGGATATTACGATATAGTAAAGGATTTGAGTTACATCATACAATATGCTCGGCACGCGATGTTGCGTACATCTATTTGCGTAAGTTGTATATTTTATTCGCGATTATTACTAATAAATAAATTACTATAATTTATATGTCCGACAGCGGATTCGTTGTTTGTGTTTAAAATAATGATTTAGTAGGCTTATTTCTTCATAACCAAAGTAAGCAATAAATACTCTTCACACTTTTTTTAATTGGGATTGTTTCTACAATTATTAAAATTCAAAAACTTAATAAACTTTTTTACATTACCTTTCCAACGCGTAATGTTAACTTTAATTTACGACGAGTAACATAATATTATTGCAGAAAGAAATGTAATTTGAGAATTTTAAATTATTACTTCAGTACCTTATGTTTTGAAGTTACTTTAGTTTGAAAATTGTCATTTCGCCTAAAAGAAGCTATAGTCTATAAAAATATATAGCCGAAATAGAACATCGTAAATTAAAAGAATAACCTGATGATAGAGCTATTGTTATTAAATTAATATTGTCAACAAACTGCGATAAAGCTCAATTATAAGATTCGGCTGCTTATCAAAATATGAGTAATTTTACTAGAAGGGAATGTTAAACATAAAATCTTTAAGTAGCCTTTCATACCGAAGGTACATTCTATTACTAAGTTAACACAAACGTAAAACCCACGAAGACATAAAAGAAAATTTATTTTGTAATATTAATCCGTATTCCTTAAAGCATTAGAGCGAGAATAGCAAAGCTGTAAATTTTGTTTGCGTCAAAAATTGACACTACTAATTTTCACCGTTGCGTTTGCGACTTGACAGCATACATAGATATAAACATATAAAGTATGTATTTGTATTTTTATTTAGTTGTAAATCATATGCATTTTTTAGTTTTATCATAGTTTTAATCAGAAAGAGCTTGCTGTTGTAAGTTTTAACTTACTAATGTCGTCCAACCTTTTTAAATATTCTAACTATATTATTAGTTAATAAACCTGTCTTATATTAATAAGCCTATTAAGGCTACATGTTTTCAATGATATAATTTTAGTTGGTTTTATTATTAAGATAATGTTCAATATTATAACATCGTCAGTAGCTCGCCATGCATTTGCATTTGCAAGGCATTTAAGAAGAAACTTTCTTTGGCTGTCTGCGCGTCTCAGTCGGCACTTGGATCGCATGTCACTTGTCAGTTGTCACATATATGCGTTACGAAATACTTTCATTACGAAAGTAAACTCGTTATAGTGATATTATAAGCGGGGTCTTATGTTTTCTGAATGTATGTTATGAATGTCAGTTATACTTAATACTCGCCAGGATAATTATAGCTAAAATGTTTTCTCAATATATGAATTATATTTCTCATTAAACGATACTTTAGTTAGACCTCACATTTTAGATATTTTGCATAAATTATTTATTTATATAAAACTTCGAGCAATCAGTCTATTTCATAGGATTGCTATGTACATTATTTTTAGATGTTCAATAAATATTCTTATTCCTCGAAAATGATAATAATTTCCTAACTACTTATTGCTTCATCAAGTTGATGACCAAGAAATTGAAAAAAAAATAGTATGCAATTTTTGTAGAAGTTTAAATTTTGTACTTGATAATAGGTAAGTAATACCGCACAATTTTGCAAATAAAGCTAAATTCGATTTTATGTGTGTAATGTGTGTCGAATCGATTTATTGGCTCACGACTGCACGACGCAGCGAAAGTCGTGTCGTGACAGACATTGTTACATCAATATTTAGTTATGGGGTGACAGGAATAAAAAGTTCCTCGATATTGAGTACGTGTGAATATCGTGTGTCTTGATGAAAGGATGGAATTTATTTTAATAAAAATCAGATCAGTCGTTTTGATCCATTTAGCTGGACGCATATATAACCCGACGTCGGACAATGTTGAGAATAGCTTTTGTTCTAATAAATGAATGATTACAGTAAATAAATATGATGTTATAGATACCTATACGTACCAATAACTGCAAAGTTATTCTTTAACAGACCCGGTTGTATTCTTAAGAAAATTCAGCGCAAAGTTGATAGCGTTGAATTCTTTTATATGAAATAAAAGATTATTCGAAATATATCGTTAGAATAAAACTCGATTTTTTTCAATCTTTCACTATGTTATCTTAATTTATTTCCGTTAGTAACACCTAGTTGCAAATAAATCTCATTACCAACACGGTAACTGGAGTGTACCGTAAGTCAAAGTAAATGCAGTTAAGAATTGTCAGTCCGTCTGTAATTAATATTAATTAGTACTAATTAATACTTTCACTTGCTCCAGATTGGGCCTATGGCGTATATGTACTTACGTTGAATATTTATTTTTATTGTATGTATTATTAAAGGAGGAAATCCGTTCCAACTAACATCCCAAAATGGAATTTTGAAATTTTCCTCAGATTCACTTCGAGAAATCATCTTTTTTTTAAATATTATAAACCTGAAAGTTTGTAAGTACTTCTATGTGTATCGATGGATGTTCGTTAAAATTTAATGTCAAAAGGACCTACTGAATAGATTTATCATCTATTTACCAATCTATTATTTTTTATCAAAGTATTGCTACAGGAACGAGAACCATGAAACTCAACCTGGTTGTATTTGAACAGTTTATTTAAAAAGCATACGCAATACACGTACAGCCTTACACGAATAGCTCGTTACAATTATCTAGCTTGGTTAGCTACAATACAATAGATATGATTTGAATGATCATAAGTGAGACACGTCAATATTACCTGTGATCTAGTAACTTTCTATGGGAATTGTGAAAAGCAATTTGTATTGTTTTGCTTACATGCGAAGGCCGTTGTTACTAAACGTATCTTGTTGCTTCGATGGCATTACTTTAATGCATTATCACGTGATTATTTCTTAGAATTTATCTGATGTAAAATGGGCAGTCTTATCGCTAAGAATGATCTCTTCCAGACAGCCTTTAAAACAACTTCGATACTAACATTTAAATATTTTTTGTTAGATTCTATTGTAAAAAAATATAATAGATTTGATTTTTTTTTATAAAAAATACAACCTTTAACTAAATTGTTATATTACAAAACCGCGCCTACTCTTAAGAAAGGTCAACTTTTTCCGTTATCAGTTACAACAAAACCGCGTAAGTGACTTTACACAAAATCTAAGCTATTTTCGGCCAAATTTACGTTAATTTCCAATAAAGTTAGTTATAAAGAACTAGCTGTTAAGTTCAGTTGGCAATAAGATCTGAAATCATAGAGATATTCAGTTTTTTCTTCCTCCTGTAAAATCGCCAAAAAGCCAATACGCGGTTTTCACAAGTTGCTCTTACGCGGATTTGAACGCGCAGCGACGATATGTCATTGTCATATGCTATCGAGTATCGACTATCGGCATTCGGCAATCGTAATGAATATTTACATTACTCATTTATTTTATTGTTTTGATTAATTTAAACTTTTATGCTATAGCTTTTATGTTGTAATTAAAGTGTAAGCGGAACTACTTTGAATTTAACTATGAATAAAATATCCAGCATACGGAAATATATAGGTTATCCTAATTTTTGTTTTTAAAATTGTACACATTGTTTTATAATAAATACAAAGTAACAACCTTCTAATTCAAACCTAACAATCTTCAAGTTAATAATATTAAATACTAGAACTTGCTATAAACTTGTATGTAAACATTATAACATAATTTTCAGACATTGGAGCAAATTTAACCGATGATATGTACCAGGGCATTTATCATGGATCAAAGAAACACGAACCGGATCTTAATAAAGTTTTGGACCGTGCTTGGTCTGGTGGAATGAATAAAATGATAATTACAGGAGGTAGCTTAGTGGACAGCAAAAAAGCTTTAGAACTAGCACAGATTGATTGTAAGTTGAAGGATCAAATACAGTAATTAATGACTTTGATGCAAATATAAGAGTAAAAACGTAATAATTTTATTTACAGCACGATTATTTTCTACTGTAGGATGCCATCCAACAAGATGCAATGATTTTATACCCAATCCGGAACAGTACCTCAGTGATTTAAGTAATTTAATATCAGAAAATAAAGAAAAGGTTGTAGCTATCGGTGAAATTGGTTTGGACTATGAAAGGTTACAATTTTGTGATAAGGAAACTCAATTAAAGTGAGTATAAACATAAGTCTTATAAATTTAACTCTCTTTTTCCAATCAGTATGAAAATATTAAAATAACATTGTGCTATGTTCCAATACTTTATATTAAGACATTAACAAGAAATATTTGTAATAGTTTCAGTATACATAGTACTGGTCATTATAATTAAGACTTATTTTAGATATTTTGACCTACAGTTGAAGCTTTGTAGTGAACATAAACTGCCTTTGTTCTTACATTGCCGAGCAGCAACTGATGATCTTGTTGATGTGTTGAGTAAACACAGGGATACAATCACTAATGGTGTTGTACATTCATTTGATGGCTCCTACAATTGTCTACAGAAGATATTGGATTTGGGCATGTCTATTGGTATCAATGGCTGGTAAGAATTATTATATTGTGTTTCAATTTCTATAAAGTCCAATTAGCTTTATGTGCTTTAGGTACTTTTTAATCAATCCTACAATGGATGTGGACTACTTTTTCTCATAGTTATGTTAGGATCAATAAATCTGGGAAGATTCCCAGCTCTCTGAAAAATAGGATTTAAATAATATGACACATGTGTGTTTTATAATGGTAAATACAAAAAAAGGAACCTACTTTAAATCTAAGTTTGTTTAAAAACATTAACCATCCACAAAAAACATTATAATAAAAGATGGATTTTATTATATATTTAAGAATTCTACAAACACTGATCTTTTATGGTTGTTTTGTGTATTTGTAGTTCATTGCGTACAACAGAAAACTTGGAAGTAGCAGCAAAGATACCTCAAGACAAGTTGTTAATAGAGACAGATTGTCCTTGGTGTGAGGTGAAACAGACACACCCGGGCTTCAAACATGTTCTCTCTAAGTTCCCAACTGTGAAAAAGGAGAAATATTTGCCAGAGTCAGATAATCAAGTGAAGGGAAGAAATGAACCCATTAATATTGTGTTAGTGTTATTTTTATTATAATATTTATTACATAACATGCACAGAAAGGATTGTATGGTAACAGTTCTATTTTATGAAACAAAACGAGGGAAATGATTTTGCAGTCAGCAGCATGTTTTTTGAATGATATGGGATTCTAGAGATTCATAATAATTTCGCAGATTAAGCCATGTTTTAACTTTAGCTTAAAATTTTCTGGGGTTATCATTCTTAAAATTTTTCTTATTTATTCCAGGCATGTTTTGGAAATTTTAGCAGCTATACGCAATGAAGACATCGACCAATTAGCTGCAGCTATTTATGAAAATACAGAAAAAATATTTTTTAGTAATAAGTGAATTCTATTAGATTGTTAATAAAATAAATGTTTTATTTATATTGTAGCCATCTTTTGTTTTAAATTTCATTGTTTACATCTGAGGAGGAGAGGATAACATACCCATAATATACATCGGATTTATATATTCTTATGTATGCTAACTAAAGCAATCAGCGATTATGAAATTGATGATTACATCAAGGGGGAAGGGTTATATTGGATGAATTTATAACATCCTCAGTTTATGTATAACTGATGTTATATGGAATAAAATAAAACCAAATTTAATTCCGATTCTGTATTAAACTTTAAAACACACTCAACACAAATAAATACACTACAAAAACTTATAGCGCTATATTTAACGTAATCTACATAACCACTGTGATTTGACAACATCCAGGTAACTGCAAATCGTGATTTCAAAGCAATTCCACTAAATGCGAAAGGAATGTTTTTAGAATACTGAAATTAATTAATGTCATGGATTATTTTATTGCAAGTTTCTTTGATAAGAACAATTTCAAAGGGAATTCTAGATCTTATAAGATTTCTAATGTCTTTTTAAATTTGAGGAATCTTATTTATTTAAAATCCCTGATTGGAAAACAATATTATATCTAATTTCGTTGTTAACGATTGTAATATAATAAACTCAAACATTTGTGCCTTACATTTCTTATCTTAAAAAAGGTACATTACATTCAATATTTTCGAAAACTTTGATATGGTTCGGACAACATTAAAAATAATTTCTAATCGGAATATTATGGATTTAATAATTATAAAAATTGTGGAGTTTTAAATTTAGAATGTTCATTTTACGTAAACAGATAAATAAATAAATTGTATGAAGATACTTCATGATTTGTAATTCAGAACTGAAAAAATGTGGAACAGCACCACAATAATTATAATTAGCAGAAAAATAACTCAAAAGGGGTTTTAAGATTAACGTATAACCAGTAAAATTGTGTCAACCTTAAAAGCAGTTATCCTAAAAATCTTTTGTACATTATAGTATAAAATTAATCACATAGATACATTATAAGAATTTAAAATTTATAAAATAACAAAATTATGAATACACAAAATGTTTTAAAAAATACATTTAAAATACTTTTTATTGCCAGTCTAAAGAACTAGCTAATTAATTTCATTACATAAAACATTTCACACACAATATGGCATGTCTTAAAGTTGCAATAACACAAACAAAACTGACACTTCATTCTGGTTGACACAATTGCACTAATTTATGTTGACAATGTCATTGAGATTCATCATAAAGCTGCAATTCTTCAGGGAATCTCAGAGTAGGTGTGCACTTGTTGCCGGAACCAATGGAAGTAATTGTTCACGTGAGATTTGGTAGCATTCAGTGCTATTTGCGTTT
This sequence comes from Eurema mandarina, assembly GCA_018238005.1. Taxonomy (NCBI): domain Eukaryota; kingdom Metazoa; phylum Arthropoda; class Insecta; order Lepidoptera; family Pieridae; genus Eurema; species Eurema mandarina. Next base: position 17,823 of record DWAJ01000719.1, read on the forward strand.
TGTTTTGTAAAATTTCTGGAGCCCAGTCACCTCTGAAAATACATAGAAAACATAAGATAGCAAACCAGTAGCTCTTTATATTGACATTTTAAATCGCTTTGTCATCTGTAAAGTTTAACCATTTAAGATATTATTTATCAGAACAATTAATCAGAATAACTCTATTAAGGATGATATACAAGATAAAAGATATTTAAATTAAGATATATGTTGAGTAATGAAAAATGAAAAGAAGCATGAAATATAAATTACAACATATTTTGTGCGCAGATATTATGAATACAAATAGAAAATCCTGACGTTTATAAATTATTGTAATTAAAAATATAAAATATTATATGTCCATAAATATATAATGCAACGCAACAAAAACATGTTTTAAATTTGATGAATTCTTTATTAAGATATATTTATATTACTCTTAAAATTGTAAACCCGTCTTAATTTTTGTACGAACAGACAGCACAAAATTGGCAATCAATTACCATATATGAACGTCAACTTTTAAAATGTTGCTGTCCTTGAAAACAAGAAATAGAAACAAAAAAGTGGTTATAGTGTTAACTTACACAAAAACTTTCGTCGTCAAATATTCAGCCGCAAGTTGGTAATAGTCGTTAGAATATTTCTTCAATACGGCGAATCCATTTGCTGTATACACTTGTATTGTTTCCACAACTCCAGGAGCGTACTGATCTATAGTTGCTATGACTACTGGTGTCTTCTCGACAATATAATCCTTAACATTGGCGTACAGAACTCCAGTTTTTTTCAACCCTATCGTAAAGAGATCTTTAGAAAGTTGTGAATAGGGTTTGGAGAACTCAACAGCTTGTGCGTAATATACTGGAACATTATTTTCGAGCCAGATGTAGCCCCTGGCCGAGGTTGATAATGATTTCTGCCACGCTTTTTGGCTCTGTTCTAACAATCCAAGGTCATTTAATAATTGACCTGTTGTACTTTCTGAAAGAAAAAGGTGATCAAATTTGTAATTTATAACATTGTAACTATATTTACTGTTAGACTGTTCAATTAATAATCACAAATGGAGAAACTGTATGGGCTCAAAGGTTAACAATAACATCAAATGCTATAGCATTTTCATGTTGATTTCTCTTATCAAGAATGCACCACACTATTGTAATGGTAATTTCAAACAACAATATTATGCACCTACTATCTGTGTGTGCATTGAATATGTTGACATTTCTGTTATATTTACTGTGTTTGACCTTTATAAGATAAAAAGTTTGGTAATCTGAAACTTTGTCATTTTAAATTTTTTGAATGATAATTAGCCTTTATGGACTTTAATTAATATTAAATTTTGAATGCTTTATAAAAAGGAGACATCAAAAAATCTTTGTAATCCCTACTAATATTATAAATGCGAAAGTAACTCTGTCTGTCTTGCCATCACGCTAAAACTACTGAACCAATTAGATCGAAATTTGGTACACAGATGGTATAGAGCCTGGGAGAGGACACTGGCTACTTTTTTTTAAAATAACCCCCCAAAGATTTAGCGAGGGGTTGAAACTTTTTATAATTTTATGCTTTCACGGCCAGAGCGCTGAACCAATGGTAATGAAATTTGGTACACAGATGGTCTTCAGCCAAAGATAAAACATAGGATACTTTTTACCTGGAAAAAAGGGTTATAAGGGGGGATGGGGTCAAAGTTTACATATAAGTCCACGCGGACGGAGTCGCGGGCAACAGTTAGTATTTAACATTAAGTAAACTACTGTAGTAAAGTTTGTCTCGATCAATTGAGGTTTAAAAAATACTCTACTTTTAATTGATAGATTTTGACTTATTTTATTTTTAAATCAATAGGAATCTTTTACAAGGATCAAATGAGGCTAAAATTATTCTCTAATATATGTTTAACATAATTTAAACAAAAATTGCTAACAGCACAGAAGAGACCATTTAATACTGTTGCATAGATAACAGTTATATCGTTTTTAAGCTTTTTCAGAACAATTTCCTATATTACATTTTGAAACTTACTTGGGAAGTTTCCACCGACTCTTGACACATCATATGAGATAAGTCCTCCTATGCCCACAATCAGGAAGAAGCTAGCCCACAGCCAAGGGAACCTTCTAGTGCTTGTCATCCTGTCTAGAATATCCTGAAAATGGAGTAAAAATGTTGAAATGAAGATGTGACACTAATTTTTTTTTTTAAGTTAATTGGCTAATACAATTTTGATGTCCTATACTTAGATTAGATATATTTCTGAAACATACAATGTTTCGTATGGTATATGTACATGTTCGATATATTTATGATATAATTCCAAAAATGATGACTTAAACAAATATTATTTTATGCTAAAAATAACGTGTTCACGCAAAAATACCTATATAGATATAGATACTTATATCATTAAGTGTTTAAGCGCTTTGAGTTGAATGATAATTACTATAATTACCAATTGTTTCCTTTTAATTATCCAATATCCATACATTAAAAAGGTACAAGTAATTAACGGAGCTTAATTATTACAACGTAACACAAATAAATCGAGTACGATTTTAAAATTATTAATTATAACAACCACATAACTAAATCGAATGTGTGTACACCATATTCATCTAACTATAAATAATGTTGCATTGATAAAGATGCAAGACTCCCGCAGAGGAAAACGTATCAACGGGCACACTACAAACGGCATATAGAGCGATTGTTACTTGAAATACTAGTATAAATTCAAGTATTTTTCCTATAAACAACGCCCTTTGAAAAATCAATGGCTACACTTAAGCTACAGAACGCTGAATACTTACACAAATTAATGTATACAAATAACGTATTTTACTTGTAATTTGTATTACTTAATTGCACTTTTGTAAATGTGAAATATCGATGTTATAAACGGACAACGCAATAAGAGCAGTCCTATTAGACGACGTGACACGAAACTGACAAGTCCATCCTAAAGGCCAAATCTGACAATAACGGTGTGGCCATACGTGGTACCGTTGCATCAAAATGACGTGCAAAGCAATCTTTTTCGTACCACATTATCCGAAGTATGATGATTATCTACCTACTAATCCAATCCCAACTGCCAACGTATTTTTTTAATCATGTTTTTAAACGCTTTTAATAAAAAAATAATAGTTGATCGCTATTGCTGTGATATAGGCACGGAGCTTTCATTTTCCTTATATGGCAACTTTTGAAGACACGTAACCGGTAACTTAATGCGTAAACAATTAAGCATGATTGAATTTGAAATTTGAATGCATATACACTTTGATTTTAATGGAACCGGTTTTTTTTCTTTTTACAAATTATGGAAACAGGTTTCAAGTTTTCGACGTCTACAAATACTTTTACTTTATTATACGATACTTGTATGCTTTCATATTTTAAATATATTATTTTTTAATTTGTTGATAAGTTAAACAAAAAAAAAAATTAAACAATATAATGTGTTTATGAACACGGTGATCTAAATTTTCAATCAAATTTAGATCATAAAAAATTGATTGTTGTTCACCAGAAAATATAAAATCGTTTCTTTTTATTTCTATAAGCAATAAACCGTAAAATAAAGTTTTTATTAAAATTATAATTAAACACATGTCTAACCAGTAACCACACACCAAATGAACATTTTATTTTGTATTTAAAATATGGCCATATTTATGGACAAGCTTTGAAGTGTGTGTATATCATTTTAACGAATAAAGCTCTCTCAAGTTGATTAATTAGCTTATTAAAAGAATTGTTTTCAAAACATCTCAAATGAAAAATTCCACTATTTGTGGTTTAGCTGCAGACTGAGGATACACAAACAGACATGACAAAACTTTGAAGGTTTGAATTGTAAAAGCCTCGTCTAAAAACTTCAGTTTATTATATACAAATACACAGTACAGATTAATAATTATTATATTATATGGATGCTAGTCACTGAAAGTACTATTCCGATTTTATCACTTTGTTATAATAATATTTTTACCCCATACACTAGGCTATCTATAGATAGCATATCTTTAGATAAGACCTATCCTTAGAGTAAAAATTTCAAACCCAATTTTAAGCTAACCTATCTTTTAAGTTGGATCAAACTGCACATGGTGTGCAAATTTAATTAAAAATCGGTTCAGTAGTTAAAAGTCAATCGCGGACAAACAATGTGACACGTAATTTATATATAATAAGATAAAAAGAGAAAAAATGTATGATACCTGGCAAATCTTATTAGCCTTGACAACAGTCTCATCTTTCTTCTTCCCTTTTAGCGTCTCACCACAAACCTGTTGGAACTGAGCAATTGTCTGCTTCAGGGACTTCTTTTTCAATCTGCGACTCACTTCTTCCCAGTTGTTATCTAAATATTTAAAATTGAAAAAATTGCATAATTAAAAAGTACCCGAAATATTTTCAATTCTTGAAATGGCAGTGTTGTTTTACCATAATGGAGTATTTTATACAACAATGAAAACTGGTACTAAATTTGTCATACCGGACACAGACTAAAAAAACATTTAAAAGTAAAAAACACACCAATATATTCGATCAAAGTTGCGCACTGTTTGCTGCATCTATTGAATAATTGTTGCCATGTTGCATTACAGGAATCATCCATTGCCAGGCAATCTACTAGACTTTCCACTATCACTTCATTGTATGGAGTCAGAGTAGAACCAGATAAGTATTGGTTGGGTAACTTCTTCATTAGCTGGTTGAAGGTCACTTGCAGTTTATTACCACTCTTGCTGAAGTATATATCCTGAGTATGAAAAAAATCAACATTTAATTTCAAACAAATAATATATAAAACATCTTACAAGATCTCTTGCTTGAAGTACAGTTAAGTTTAGTATACCCAATAACCAAACCTTGTTTCCAAACCTTTAACAACTCAATATAGGGTATTTTTGTGGATAAAACTCTAAAGCCCCTATGGTAACACCTTCACAGTATTACACAAAAATATATATGAGAAAGAATAACCAATACCTTATATTTAATTAATTGTTTGATAAGGTCACTTGACAATTCCTTGGACAGACCGTTTATTTTGCTGTTGACTGTATCGAACATAGCCAACAACTGGTCCTGACTAACTTTAGTGTTATCCATTCTAGCGTGCCTATCCAGATGCTTCGACAAGTATGAAATTATATACTTTGTATAATTCTTCAACTCTATTATAGGATGGTATATGTCTTGCCACACTGTAAGAGAACATTGTAACATTTAAATAATTAATTATTTGATTTCCTATAATTCTATATTTGATTACATAATTTTGAACTAATTCTAAAAATTAATAGTACATATGTTTATATAATTATAAAATTAAAGTTATGTTTGGTGTAAAAATAAAATATTATGATACATATTCTAAAGTCTGGCTGTAAGAAAAAACAATTCCATTACTGTTTAAATATAAAATATAAATAAATTTGCATAGTTTTTCCGTTTTATGGCACATTCACAATGCATTATCATTTCTAAACATGTAAAATAGACTTATCAATAAATTGACTGTGAACAAGTGGGTTGAATAAAATATACATATTATTAATGATACCTGTGTTTTTGCAAGAATTTAAACCACTTCCAACTGTAATAGATTTTGACTACTAAATTCACATAATACATAAGAAGAAGTATCTCTTATCTGTGTGCTATCTAGAGATGTCAAAATGATAAGATGTTATCAGAAATAAATGAGACTGTGAGATTCCAGAATGGTAGTATGTTTTATACTTTTAATTATTTTAATAACTTATTAGGTTCTTATAAGGAAAGGAGGTAATAATAATATAAAATGTTTATATAATTTTAATAACTGTGTTAGTTATACAATGGCGTAATATTAGTGTTCTCAGTTTTAAGTTACGTGAAATATATATTTTTTGTGTGATGGGAAGTAAGTGAGCATGGGTCTAAAATCACTGTAAGATTTTTATAGACAGTGTTCTTAAACAATGTGATGTTTTATTACAAATCAATGAAGTTAGTAAGCAATTATAGTATGAAATAGTAAGTATTTTTAAGTTACCTTTCATTCCAACTGCAAAATTGTTATAGCCACCTTGTCCCAGTGCCCATAGTAATGAGAGTCCAATAGGTGGCCGGTTCTGATAAGAATTCCTGAGGCTTATACTCTTTTGTATTGATGTTATACAGAAGTCCGGGTTTTCTAATGCTAGCATTTGGAGTAACAATCTATGTCCATTCACAGACTGACCTATGTTATGTTAAAAATAGTTTGTAGACTAAATTATTTGTATAATTTGAGTAATCGGCTTTAAATAAAATATTTTAAAAATGTGTAATACAGAAAAGTCAAAATTTAGTTTAAATTATTTCATAATCGTAGTATAATAATTGTAAAGTAAGATTATGACAAATTTGAAGTTAATATTAAGTTCAATATGTGTAACTTAAAAGTTTAAGTATGAAATAATTTTATAGACGCATAAAATGTTTTGTTTTATTCTTGTAACTTAACACATAAATAATAATAAAATAAACATACCTCTGCTCATATCATTTGCCAAAGCTGTCAACGTAACATCAAAGAATAATTGGGTGTTAGCCTTTCCAGCATCATGGAGGACATTCTCAAGACTAGCTTTAATATCTATTGGTAGTGCACTCATAGGATACATGGGAGGTTGATTAGAAAATGTTGGATCATCTACATCGATTGGTATCTTTGAATTTAAGAAGTTTGCCAGCTCCTTTAGCCATACTAATGGAGCATTGGAGAACCTAACTTTATTAGTTGTTATTAGATTAGCTAGTTCTGTTGCATCAATCTGGAAAAAAAGTTGTGATAAATGTTGTTTTACTTATGCAATATGCATAGTTTGCATCATAATATGATAGAATTTACATATAAGTATAAACACTTTCTCCATTCTAAAAAATGTAAGACAATGTTAGTCACAAATTTTTATTATATGTTTCATTTTAAATTTGTTTAATACTTAATTAAGTAAATAGTCAAAGACCATATGGGATAATTTAAATACATGATTCATTCCTGTAGCATATTTGAAATGAAATTTTTTCCTCAAATAAAAGTAAAATTCGATGATAACACACATTTCCTGCTCTAATTCCATATTAATAATTCTAAATTGAATAATAGTAATACATTTTATACACAGCTCTGATACAGATCAAAATGATTTTGTATGGTTTCTATAAGAGTTTTACAAGGTCTCTAGGATAAATCCAATTTTGATCTATCACATTATAGAAATGAGTAATTTCTCGAAATTATTTTACGAATATGATTAATAAACAGTTTATTTAGAAAAATGAAAAATTCACGAGATGTTATTACCTACTATTATATGCCCTAGTATTAATATTACGCATTATTCTTACCGCTTCTAAAGCTTCATCTATAGTTTTGGGGGGTCTTGGTTTAGGCGCCTCTTTCTTTTCTTGTTTTTTCGGTTTCTTATCACCCTCCTTTTTCTTATCCTTTTGCACCTTTTTAGCATTATCAATTTCCATTCCTCCGTAAAATGATTTAATCTGGGATGCCGGTACTTAAGGAATAAAAAAAGTTAATATAAATAACTTTAGTGCTAGCAGATAATGATTTAAATTAAAATAATTCAATGCTTACCCAAATCTTCTAATTTTGGCCCATTTTTGGCCGGCTTTTTATCATCGCTAGTATTTTTCGTCTTGCCATTTTGAGATTTTTTATTTTTTCCAACAACTTCCCATTGACCGCTCGACATTTCGTGAAAAATTTTTGAATCAGAAATCGAGAACAAGAAATTATTTAAGTTTCGTAAATAAATGGAAAGCGGTATGTTACACGTCAAAAATAAATAGCAAAAAACGTCAAACTGAAAGGCAATAGGAATTGTAAGCTCTTATTGGTTAAACGATTCCACTCAGACAAGACGTGGCCGGTTGGCAGTTGAAAGATGCATTCAATGTACTTTAGATGCACTTTTAATGCGCCTTTCAACCAATGTTTTTTTTTACCAATTTCGTAAATAAAATTTTTAAAAAAAGAACACTTCGTCTTTGATATGAATAAAAATAAGTCCAGAATGATGAATAAAAATAGTTGTAGTAATTTTCTTTGCGTATGTCGGATATTGCATATGAATTCAATTTGACAGATCAGTTTGACAGCTGTCACTATATGATCTATCAACATTTTACAGAAATACAGATTTTTCATTTTCACTTTTCAGTGAACGTGTTGTAGTCTCTTTTCGTGTAGGTTTAAACTATATAGAGGCTTGCAGATGGAAAACTATAAGTTCACCAGTGACTAATAATTGTTCAGTGTATATGTGTCTTAAGTGATTAGATGTTTCCATTTTGTCCCTCTTTAACGATGGATGACAAGTTGATGTTGGATGATGTTTCCAGCAGCTCAAGAGAAAGAGTGTTTTTCGCTGCTCGCGATGGAATGGCCTTAACCCTTTACGCTTTGCTGTACGAAAAAAATACGGATGAAATAGACGATCTTCTTAATAACGTGAGTAATTTAACCCGTGATAAAGAAACAAGTCATCTTTATATCACCAAAATTACGTTGCTATTAATATCTATTTTTACCGACTTTACGATCGCTTTTGCGTGATTCGGGTGCGTTGTGCAATTATTTGTTGGGCTATCGTTGTTATCATTACCTTGAAAGCAATCTACCTTGAAGATTTAAAAATGATGTCCTTGTTTTAATAATTAACCTACTTGTTCAAATACCGATAATAATACACACAATATAGTAATATAAAAAATATTAACACTATACATTCTCATAGTTTTAAATAGGTATGGTAAAAAATAAACTAGTTATTACAATTATAAAATTTGTACAAAAGAAAAATAATAAAAATTGGTAATGTAACTACATTAAGATACAAAGTAATAATTCAAATACAAAGTATTGATACAAATACAGGTTTGTATCAACAATATCTCGTACTATTACACTACACTCTAGGTCAATGACATGCAACAAATTTTACCTATTTTTTATATTCTAAAATTATTATTGTTTGTCTCTGGTAATAATATATAAGTCTACAGTCTTTTTTAATTCTTTAACTAAATTATACTTACTGCCAGGAATAAAAAAATTCTAAAATATAATGAACTACATTAGGTAATATACAGTATTATGTGTTGACATTGATTACTATAAAATGATCATTATACTCATTACTTTTTTATGACAAATGAATAAAATAATATTATTTGAAATTATTGTTTACTGGTATTTAATAATTTCCTGGTTTCTTATGCATATAGTACATACACATTCCATCTAAGAAAAATTGTTATCAAAATCCCATGTCCCATATTGATTAAGTTCTGATGTAATATAACGAAACATATCATAATATTTTTTGAGGTACTTCGCCTACATAGCGTTAAGTAGAATGATTATATAATAATTTAATACCTTTTTCCATAGTTAAAATCAAGATAGCAACTGACTTTGTAAATAATTATTACAAACAAGACTAGACTATTAAGTAGAGGCAAATCTGTATGAGTTTATTGACATTGTTTTATTACTTTTAATGTTATCACATTTTATCATAATGTAAGAATGTGAGAAGTTGATTTGTTTATTTATGGACTTAAAATTAAAATGCATGACAATAAAAATATTTTTAAAGTTGGCCAGACCGCTACAATTATGTTGGCAGTATTTACAAATGGAATTGAGTTAGATATATAACAAAGATGATAGGGTTTGAATAATGTAGAATCTGGGTGTCTAGTGTATGTACTACAATTTCTATAATTCACTATATCCTAAGATCAATTTTGTTGTTTTGATTGTTCATCATTTCAATCGAAATAGAATGGTCCATTTTTAAAAATTAAAACTGTAAGATAGCTATTGGTCTAATAAGGGATAATGCTATTTTTTTATTTTTTAGGATGTAAGCTGCGAGGGTGTCAATTGCACTCCGCTTATAGCTGCGTCCAGGCATGGCCGTGAAGCAGCAGTGAGAATACTTTTAGAGAAATTCCGTCCCCCCGTTAGACTGGAGACCGAAGGCACAGTCAAATTTGACGAATATGTTATTGAAGGTAAGACTTTCTATTATTTGTCAGGCAACTGATCAGGATAACCATTTCTGTCAATAAACAGTTGCAAGGGTAAATGCCGAATTCACGAATAGGTTGGGAGCCTTTAGAAAAGGTACTTTTCTTTTCCCTTTAATTTCTGACAAAAAGGAAAGAGGAGAGAAGGGAAGGCTCCCGGAAAAATGTAATAAGTGACTTTTGTAACGAAGATTTTAAATTTATAGGTATACTATACAATGTGTAACAGAAATGCGTGGTAATATTTAAGGATCGTAAAGATGACCTAATTTTAAATTAATGTATTAAAAATTAATTTCATTTGAACTATTTATAATCAAGATATTGATCTTTTATTTCTATTGACTAGCATATCGATTTTTAAATTTATCGACGCTACGTCATCACTTTAGAGCTATCAGCTGTTACGTGTCAATGACCGCATGACCTTATGACAATGCATTTCATTGAAAAAGTTATTACTGTCTCTGTCATGAGAATTCGAAAAGTGATGTAACCTTTGTTTTGATTTTTATATTATCGATTTAATTGATGAATAAATAAAATAATAAATCTCAAATTTTAATGTGTGGACTTGTATATAGACTATCTATGAGCATCCGAACAACACGCAAAAATATTACCACGCATTTCTGTTACACGTTGTATAGGTAAACAATTACATTTACAAATGATTAACCTGCATCTCCATTGCAACTACAGAAGTACTTAAAAAAACAAACAGGGCTACACTACTCTTAAATATTTGGAAAAAATTAAACAAAGATAGCATCATTGTTTTGTCTAACATTTCTGTTACTTGTAAGATAAGTGACATACCAAAAAGTAATTCTATTTAAATTCTACAAAGGCAAAAATGGGTTATGACAAATTACTGTTAATAAGATAACCCATACAAAAATAATGTTATCTTTTA
>DWAJ01000720.1:0-28789 GCA_018238005.1 Eurema mandarina
TCTCCTTCGGGGCCGACGTTGCACTGGCGACTCCTCTGATGTTGCCCGTGTCCATAGGCGACGGTGACCGCTTACCATCAGGTGGCCCGTCAGCTTTTACGTTGACCTGACAAATTATAAAAAAAAAAAAAAAACAATCCTAGTTTTTCAATTCAGAGCATTTTGCGACATTGCGATCAATTTCAAATTAAAATATTTGTTAAGATTTTGGCACTTTACGTGTAATTGCACTCATCGAGCGAAAGCAGTACTTAGAACTTTTTAGAGTTCTCGATACATGAATGAAGAAAGATGTAGTTAAAACATTCAACATTAATTCCTCATAATGCGGAATTATACATATTGAGGTTGTCTTTTTGACGAAACGATTTTTTTATTAAATACTGAATTCATAAGTTTATAAAAAAACAAATTAATTTATTTCTTTGATTACTAAGTTGCTAGGTACATAGCTACATAATATCAGATATGTATATATATACTTTATTATATTTTGAAATAATTGAAGAATAAGGATGGTACTTACGTAGGTATAGAAAAAAAGGAGGTAACAAAAAAGTAATAAATAAACAAAATCACAATTTAATACAATCAAAATGATTATAGATGGAATATGATTGAAATTGATATTCCGACCGACTAATATTTGATGCATATTGCGTGCTATAGGGGCGAAGTTGTTGAATGGAAAAGCGATGCCTGCCTTGATCGAGGGCCAGGAACGCTTCGTGGGTGTTACAATGGAGCCGAGTTAGCAGTCGATGGTTCTACTAGCTACCTAAATGCCAGTTTGGGTAGGTAGAATCCAACCTAGCATTTTAAGGTACCTCATTATAGTGAATTAGTAAAAAACTATCTATTGCACAAAAATTAAATATTACTAATATAATATCATTGAATATTACGATATATTTTGAAGTGTCAAATTACCATGATCGCGGAAGATTGCTTCGTGCGTCCTCAGCGAGTCCGCCCCCGCAAGGTTGCGCGACGGAACACCGGTTTTAGTCGGTACGGCCCTTCTGGCGAGTCCGACATAACCGCCTCCTTCCCTCCCGGGGAGGAGGTGGTATCCGCAACTGGATTTCCCACCGTTAAAAAAAATAACCATGACACACGTCTTATATGATCACTCGATTTCATAAAATATATTCGATACCATAGTTGATTACTATACATTACCTACTTAGATTAAATGATAAATTAATATGACAAAAATGTTTGTGACTTTGCAACAATGTCGACATGACAAGTTTATGGCAACAACATTTTTTAATGGGGGTAATTAGTTATTCAAATTGTTAAAAACCAAATGACTTAATTAATTGACACACAAAGAAGCACACACAACCACCAGAGACTACTAAGAACCTACATTAAGTCATTCAATATATAGAAAACTAGCTGTGTCCCGCGATTCTACCGGCGCGGCGTAGTTCCCGTTCCCAGAGAATAACTAGATGTAAGTTATCCTATCTTTTAAGTTGAATCAAACTACACACGGTTTGCAAATTTAATGTAAAATCGGTTTAGTACTAAACGTAGAGTCAATCGTAAACAGAAAGACGAGACACGTAACACGTAATTTATATAAGTATATATTCAGATAAAGTACAATATTATCTGAAATAGCATTGGCTGAGTTTGTTATCTTGAATTGTATTGTGCTATTGAATAAATTAGTTACATATCATTACATACTTTATCACTAATAGGTATGTATATTTTGAATTCTACGAGTTTAACCTATAACTTCTACGGTTTGTTAAATTTGTTAAGTCTATAATTAAGAAATATATTAATAATAAAAACTTAAAACACAAACATAACTAAAAGAAAATATACGAAATAAGTATTAAATTATAAATTCTTTACAAATGTAAGTTAAATATTCTTATAACCAGCTATTAAATGAAGTTGTTACTCAGCTAGTCTGTAGGTACACTATTTTGAAAACCTTTGACAGGAAAAGCTGAAGAGAGTGAAAGCACAGGAGCGACGAGTATTTCTTGTTGGATAAAACGAATAGATAGAGGTCTTTAATATAAACGAAGCAGACTTTAGTACTCTCGAAAAATGCAAGCATGGCGGTCGGCTACACGCTGAATTTTTTAAACGACAAGGTTTGCGGCTTTCTGGCACGTGTAGCGTTTAAAAGTTTGTATTTGCTACTTTAATGCTCACTACTTAACTTATAACTTACTAGCTTTCGCTAGCGGTTTCGTTTACGCTTTTAAAACACAGTAATGTTTTATTGAGGTAATTAATAATAACTTTGGTATATTACTTACTGCTATTTTGTGGGTGGTAAGGCCATGCCGTTGGGCTGAATAAAGCCGGCTTGCTCGGGGTCCATCCTTCCACAGAAAAACATCGTAAGGTATTGGCATCTTATGAGTTGTCATTGCGTTCAGTATGTGGAGAGCGTCGGAAGCCTAATTTTCTCTTCTCCCTATTTTAAAGGTCGGCAACATAGTCGCGAGGTACTTAGCTTTGCTGGGCTGTGGCTGCTTACCATCAGGCGAACTTCTTCCCTAGAAGCCCCCCAAAAAAAACCCATTAATTAATTTTAGTGTTGATTAATTATTAACTATACGCTGTTTAACGTAGGTGTAGTCTTTTATCCGTAAAAATGACGAAAAACAATTCAACAAGAATGTATGAATAATTATTATATTTGAATGTCATTGGAAAAAGTAAATAAGTTGTCGTCGAAAGGCGGACTGCGGAACGGCTTCACTTTGGTCCTCAATATATCAACGTAGACAGGACGAAAATTGGACTGGACCCTTGTTAATGTCCCGCACTTAGGCCCTTCCACCCTTGTTTGTGATTATTTATTTAAGACCTATTGATACGCCTATATTTATTTACAAAGGTGCGATGTAAGTTTACGCTTTGAAAACGTGACAAAAAAGAAACAAAAAATTTTTAACTAAAGAAAACAAAAAAAAAGGTATTTTGAGTGATATGTTTTCTATACAGTTTATAAGGGCGAATTTGCTTAGTACATGGAAATTCAGACTGTGCGTAAACGTGACTTTGCATTACTTTGTAACTATTTTGTATGAAATTTTAATGGTAATCCTCACGTCGCGGGTGTTGTCCTGTCATATCGTTCTACATTTTAAATCAAGAGCAGCTGTGCTAGGCTGAATTTTTCTTTAACGAAACAAAGGTACAAATACAATATATACAACAGAGTCCTCACCAAATTTAATTTAAATAAAAAATACAGCAATAAAATGTTTTAAATTTCCGTTAGTGAAAATTGCATGTTAACTGTTTCTTTGAGCTCTATCTGAGCTTTCATAAAATTTATTTAAGTTTTTATAATTTATTTAAATATCTTTATTATTCTTAATTGCAGTGTTAAGTCGTATTAGATTATATTCGATATAATATATAGGGGAAGGTGGGGTAAGACCTTATTAAGGAAATTCACGAATCTGTCTTTTTTCTCATGTAAAGAATCACTCTTTCTTTATTTAATTATTATCAGTAACAACAAAAATATAAAGTCTTCTTATAGAAATATCAACTTAAAAAAAGTTCCAATAAAAACCGTCTCGCCCTACCTATAGGGCAAGATAGGGTACCCCCTAGGGTAAGATGGGGTATTACATATTTGATTGTTTTTATCTTTATAAAAAGAAGAGATATGGATGGCTTTACCGTCATTATCTTCCACTCCTACCCAAGCAGCATGCCCCCACTCTGGCATGTATTACAACCTTCAATAGATTTGGAATATAGGCCCTGACAGTACAGACGCTCTTTAATATTTTCATCATCTTATTTTTGAGGTTCTTCGTCAGTTTTCTGGATTCTTTTTTAGTTACAAAAAATAAATTGACATAACTAGTGACGATTACATTTAATTATATAAAAATAAAAAAAGTGACCCGTGAGCGAGCGAAGATGTGGTACCCCATATTTCCCAAAGTAGTCTCGCAAGGTGCGTAAAATTATATTTTGAGTTTTAAAAAACAACAAAACCTAAACTTTTTATGAGTTTAAAATAGATAAATAGGCTACCATCATTAAAAAAATATAACATACACCTTGTGTACCATACATTATGATCAGTCACGCTCTTAGTAAACATCGATAATTTCATAAAACCACTTAAAATTAAAGAAAATACTTACAAAATCATATTGTGCACCCCATCGACCAAACTGTTCCTAAGACTAAATATTCTTGCTAATACCGTTAAATGGCATTAAAACAAATTGTCTAGTGCCATTCTATCATCTATTTTTCTATGGCCCTCATCTTACCTCGCTTCCCCGTCAAACCCCACCTTCTCCTAGGTATGTGTAAAAAGTATTAAAACATACAAATAACCTCTTGGACAGGTTTTTATTATTTTATTAATATTTAACCAATATTTTTGATGATTTAATTCAGACATTAAATAAATCTTTTTGTACAGGTCATCGGAATGACAACTTCTATCCAACCATTTGTAAAGACACAATTACCATTGATAATTTAATACAATATCATTGACAATTACGATTAAAAATTCCAACTACATATTTTGAAATGTAGCTATATCTAAAATATATTTTAGTCCTTTTCCTTTTAGATTGATATAACCTTTTACTAATTACATAGTTAAGTAGTCAACAGCAGTTAATCAACATGTTATTAATGTGGTTAGAGTTATAATAATAACAGTAACTGTTACGGATCGCGAAAGAGCGGCATAAGTAAATTACGCTAATGAACAAGCGGAGATTGTGCGCTCAAAAAATCCACTCTAAGATCACTCCGAAGTCTTTACTACGATGTTCATCGCTCGCTTCATTAGCGCCAGAAGTACTGCAGGGCTTACATGGCGTAATTTTTCTTTATGTCTTTCAACTGCTAGCTATAATACTAGTTCTTGTAGATAATCAAGTATTTGTATTTACAGTTCACAACAGAAAGGATTTCTAAATTACTATTCAGCTTGAGCCGTGTAATTGCGTTGCCTTACCAAACGTAGCTCTTTGGAATCTCTAATGAGATGTTTGATCGCTAGTAAAAATGAATCATTTATTCATTAAGTTTGAATATAAATAACGGTTAGGTCAATGCATTTTTCTTGTGTCATACTTTTCTATTTCATGCACGGGTGCGTTCAATTTAATATTTACTAAATACTATGTTTATTTGTAATATGAAAAAATATTCTCATATTTTTTATAAGACAGCATGTAATACGAGTGGTTAAATCGAGTAGCCCGTTCATTAGAACCGACGTAAGGCTTGTAGTCTTTACTATAGAACATTTTTAATGTTAGAATCAAACAAGGGGAATAGATATTTCATAGAAGTTTTAGTACATAAAATGGCAATTTTGTTTAATTACCAGTGGATTAATAATGCTTCCCATTTTATGAATTAGCATTTCCGGTATAAAAAAAAATTAATTAATTTGTAGCGATCTTGTCAATACATTAATACAGATAAGATATGTAGATGTAGGTAAAAGTATTGACAAAATATAAAACTAATAAATTTTATATATTTTGTCAATACCTTTACCTACTTATAAATATATTTTATATGCTCAACCTGTAATTTATGCAAGTATTTATGTATGCCACCTTTATGTTATAGCAAATGCTGCAGGTAGTACGTTTATTTTTAATAAAATGAGCTACAAGTTACACCATCATACTAAGATTAATGTATTAGCGATTGAAAAGGCCCGGATGCTCATACCGGGTAATCCGTCCATCACGCCACCTAAATTGAATCACGTTTTCCATGTTCACATAAGAGCTACTTGCAGAAAATGTATATTCCTTGATTGATCAAAATTACCTTCTTTATGTAATAAATAGATGACACGTAAGAAATACTCTCGACAGTTGTTCTCGAACGTTTTTGGATAAAGAATAAGCCTTTAAGGAATCTTTCGTTACAGTATGTAGTAAAATAGATAATGTTTGTATTTCCTTACAACATTCTTATTTCTATAAATTAATTTTATAAAGATATTTAATACTTTATAAAAATAAAGAGAGAGAGAGAATATAATATTAGTGTCACAACGTAAAAAACCATATTAAACAAAATTGAAGAGTAACGGAGATACCGTTGTAGTCGTCAATCCGATTATTACGTGCTTCTTCTGTTCATGTAATATGTTAAATAGATAGATACGAGTATATTATAACTTATATATACAAATAATTTGCTATGTTGCCCAACGTCGTTATGTTAAAATCATTTTATGGTAGGTATAATATTCTAGTCTGCTGTATGCAAGTTCAAAGTGACTTTCGTATCTTTGTAATAAAACGAATCAAAGTTCGGTCACAGGATTATAGCATCAAAAGGGTAATAGACTAAAAAGTAATGCAAAGGGCTTTATTTTCGCTAAATCGAGCAATAAACAAAATCGACGTTATGGCTCGGCGGTAATTTTGTAAAAGGCAATAATGATGACAAAATGAGAAGCGCCCTCAGGTAGCTCGCTCTCGATTGAAGCTTTTATCGCGGGACTGATTAACTGTCGAGCTCAAGATGGATTTATTGTAAAAGTTGGCCGTTCACCGAGGTTAGTGATTCAAGCCCGCACACTTTACTCGAATAATTGTCTACGTGATCGGAATAGAGGCTTTCGGCCGCTTTTAATAAGACCAGATAAAGAGCTCAAAGATTCATGCTGCAAAGTTTCAAATGCAATATGAGTTCTGAAATACTCCAAGTATTTGTGTATTTTGTATCAATTGTCCATATCAATTGTATTTATACTGAAACACATATTATTTATTGAGTATCTATCTCTGAATGCAGAATCGACAACAATATTAGTCACCGTCGAGGGGTCATTTTTACATTCATAGTGGGATGATGGGGTATGATTAACATAAAAAAATAGAATCTTTTCATCGTTATTTATCACGTATATATGTACTATATTTTATTAAATATTCCGTAACGACGTACTTGGGGTTTTATTTTTGAAGTAGGGCTAATCTGAGAATAATGAGAAAATCTTACTTCGGGATGAAGCCAGAAATGTGCCGCACAAGCGAAACTTTATCAGTTTAAACTTTTAGAACTAATTACTTACCGTAGGTACCTTTCCATTGCTCATAGCAGTCTTTCAAATGCAGACTCATATATCAAGTTTACATGTTAGAAGTAAGCTACTTACTTAGTTATTCTCCTTGAATATTATATAGGTTATAATCTTTTTAGTTTTGTTTCGAAAAATACGGTTCCTTGTTTACACAAAATGGAAGGTATTTGGGGGTGATATTTACTACTATGTATTTCTATTTTTATTAATATGAACATTAAGTTGAATACCATTGAAATGGAAACCTAAATCGAGATTTAGTCTTAGAAATTTCCCAATTATTTAATGAAATGCTATAGTTTTACACTACCTCTACCTTTTTTTATAGTGGGGAAATCCTCATAGGATTCCCGTGTATAGGTCGCGTCACGAATGTTTAGCGCTGGACGAGAATAGCTGCGCATCGGTAGAATCGCGCTCGTAATTGACATATTGGTGCAAGAAAGACAACACGACTGGGGAACCAGTCAACGCTCGCGCACCCGACGATCACGAGCCCCGCGCGCCTTGCCGTCCCCTGGATACCTCATTTTTGACTTCTGCGCAGGTTTCGTTCAGCGCTAAAGATTCGTGACGCTACTTATAATAAGGTTAACATTTGTACTGTTAAGCGAAGTCAAACGAAGCGAAGTGAGGAATCTCAATTTAAATACCTACATACATAAAATATATGGTCATAAATATTTTTAAATCAATATTTTTAAACTTGCAACGTAGATATATACAGAAACCTGTTTATCAAATCATAAATATGAATTGAATGAGGCTCGCAGGTGTAAAGCGACAGTCGGAAACGTGGTAGACATAAATATATACCTAAGTGTAAACCTATGTTAGCAAGATTTGTTGCTGGGGCACTTGGATCGCAATATATGCCGTTTTTGCGCAGTATCACATCCTTACTTTATATGATAAACACAAATATTACTGTGTTCTGCTTATATGTTCGTTCTTTTAATGACATTTGGTACATCATTCTGGATCTTAGGGAAGTATGCTATTATCCCAATAATAAGGTTTGAAAGGGTAAAGTTGTAGTATACGGATTGCATTCCAACCTTCATCTTCAGCATGCAAGTTCGTTATTCTCGAAGACCAATTCATGAAAGGAAAGTCGAGTTAGTAACACCACTTATCAATCGGTAACGGCTGTACAAATTTGAATGAAATAACAATTATCAAGCAACAACATTATCAAGAACGGCAGCGCGATAAGGCGGGTATAGCCGCGGGTCACATCTAGCTGAAATACGGAGGAGACGCGCCCGGCCCAGTTTATGCTTTACTAGCTGACCCGTGCCCACTTCGTTAGGCAAAATATTAATAATCCTTTTCGATTTTTCGGTTAGTTATATAGCCTATGACACTCAGCAATAACGACATTATTGCTGAGTGTCATAGGCTTTCTTTCTATCGGTGTAAGAATTTTTAAAATCGGTTGAGTAGATACCGAGATTACCCCTTACAAGTACTTCTTCATAATATTAGTATAGATAATCACGTATTCTGATATTTAACGGCCTATTGTTTCTTGTCTGCGTTGGAGTAATTAATTTTTTTTTCCCAACAAATGTTCATTAAAAGAACGATGACCAGCTTGATCTCGATTTTCAGTTTATTTTTGTAATGTGAATTTGTTATATCTAGATTTACATATTGAAATACATATTGAAATATAATTCTAGTCTCAAGAAGTAAGAATTTATAGGTCCTTTGAAAAATAAACAACAGGAAAAACAATAAAAAGGATGGTACGGCCGTGCCGCATTTTTGTTCGACTTGGTGGGGGCACTGCCGTGCCCCCTGATATGATCATGGTAGACTAAAACTAAAAGTGGATTATTAAACGCACGCTTTAATAAGCGGTATTTAATATTTATATTAAGCACGTTAATTTCTAGAAACCCGTACGTTGTAGCACGTAAGACAATTTTTATAATTTTTCAAACTATGTCCCATAGTAATCATATCATCATACTTCACATATACAATATACATATATAATTATACTCGAATAATATATTATAACGCAACGCTATGAAGTAAAACAACGCGACGGCTACTAGGAAAGCTTTTGTTAGTTTTATTGTTTGCCATTTGTATGAATACGTATCTGAAGCGGAAAAAGTCGCGTCGGGATTAAGTTGCGCGTCGTACATTATGAGAACATCCGCATTATATTTCACTGAGTAGCATGAATTATGGGCCGTAGGACCGTGGCTGTATAAAGTTACTTTGAATCGGGTGTATAAATTCCTTTTTAAATGCGACCATTTTACAAGCGTACATTGTTCCACAATCCACTCTACGGCGAGTAATCATGTTGAAACTATTTTGTTAATTATTCGAATTAGCGCCGCTATGTTCACAATAAGTGGACTCATATTCACTTTTGTAACAAATGTATTTCGCGCACTGGCAACCGTCCAATTGGTGCTATTTTACTTTAGAACCGCTGGTAATTTTGTAGCGATAGATAATTTCTAGAAACACACAGAATATGGAAATTTTGAGTTCTGCCTTTATAAACGTCTGCCATTTTAATATATTTCAGGACGTTCAAATATACAGATAACTGTAACCGTTTAGGTAATTAATATGTTATTGATAATGTGTTTTATAACAGTTCCATTTCATTTAGAAATGTTGAAAATATATTTAAAGGCCGCTAATATACCATATTTTAAAATAAACGTACTAAAAAATATCAATGTATAAAAATTATTCTATTCTTGTGTGTTTTTGAGGGGAGCAGTGGTTTGGAGTGAAAAAACGAGGTGTCTCGAATAAGCCGTAGATATAGTGAGTGCATCGTGGTCGAAACAGTGTTGGTTTCTTGTATAATAAATCGTTGTAATGTGTTGAGACTGTCGCCGGCCGCAGGGAGTGGGCGCCGGGCGCCCAGCCAGCGGTTTTGTTGTACATCCAATTGAAATACGAAATATTAATTATGCTTGTTGTACATATACACGCTGCTTATATCTTATAAAATAGCCAATTATCCTTTATAAAATTAACTGCATCATATAAAAAAGATTTAATTATATATACCTACATACTCGTATAAGTATATATGGGACATACTTAACTGCGTCTATGTTATTTTCATGATACAAAACAAGATTATTCTTTTCTATATTTCTGCCAGATTTAATTGTAAGAAGCATGAAAGTGTATGAGCTACACAATATATATTAAAAATCTTAAAATTAATATAAGCAACTAGCTAATTATATTAATATTTTTCAAGAGCAGGCTTTTGTTTCAAGAGCGGATTTTTCCCTTAAAGATAACTAAGAGTTCTAACATTGGAGGAGTGCTTTTAAAATTAAGATGAAAATTAATAAAGGCTCGGTATAATCAAGAGGCCGAAGTGTACACGCTCCGTTTTCTGTTACGTTAATTTTTTCATCGGAGTCCGGAGCCCTAGTTACATTCCGTCTTAACTTAAATTAATTATAACATTGGGGGACATCTCGCTGTTGACGTTTATATATTTACGTTTTTTATATTATACTTGTTTCCCTGTCAAGTAGTATTTTTTATAAAAAGTAATATGTCAAGGTTATTAATATTTTTTTGAATAGCTCATAGCTTTTGGGTAAACAATTAAATAAAAAAACGAATACCCAAGAAAATTAATTTCGGGACTAATTAAACAAATATAAAAATGTTGAAATAAATGTTGCAATCAATCAGGTATATTTATACAAAATTTCCTTTTCAAATCTCTTAATAGACAATTCCTACTTTATTGGATAACTTTACGCTTCTAGCCAAACTATTTTTATTGGCGTTCGAAAGAGTACATTTTCAGATCATTTCTGGTATATTAATGAAGAAAGAGCTAAAATGTCAATCTTATTAAATAAGATAAATTTTATCTTTAGGTTCTATTATGGATGTTGCCATATTTTTAGCTAGCCTACCTCCCGTCTGTTCGAATTTCCATTGTATTAGGGAGGAACGACGAGTCCGAGTTCCGATGCGGGTAATCGTAACAGTGAATCAGCGCTGCAAAGGGCGCTTTGCCCATGCGGTACTTCATACCGAAATTATGAGTTTGCTACGTGCCCGATGTTTGGAATGAGATAAGAATACCGTTTTATGTTTATCTCTGTCACAAAAGGTACAATTACAGGAAATATGTGTTACATAGGGCAGATTTTTGAATTTGCCGTCCTTTCGGGTACTATTCAATGTGACCTACTGCGGATAATAGCGTGTGAGGGTTATTTAGAGCTGTCGCCGGCAAAATTTAATGAGGATCGTACGAGCTGTTTTCAGTCTTTTCAAAGTTTCCTTTGAATTTTCCGCCAACGTTTAATGTGCAATTCATGTTGGATAAATATGCTATTTTAAGCATCATTATCTAAATTAACCAGAATTCATGTTTTCTATTAACTTTTTGACGGCTGATGAAATTGAAGAATTTAAAAAGATTTATAGACAGACCTAATTATCTTATTAACTTAAGCATTAACATCAAACTATTTTAAGTGAATAAATTGTTTTTTTTAAATATGGTAATAATCTATCTATTTCCACCACATTTTAAACGGTTATTTGAAATATTATCTACTATTTATGCTTTTACAATAATTGTAACTTTTATTATGACTGTATAATTGAAATTTTTTACATGCAATATATAATAACTTGCTATAGTTATTGTGCAATAATATACAGTTGACATATTTTAGTTGAACATTATTTTGAACGGTACATTTAGTTAGGCGAGTGAATAAGTTAAAAAGGTGAGCGAAATGTAGGTTCTCTTTGAACGGTTGCAGTAAATAAGAGGATTTAACGGTTATGGTGCTGTTGGAGGTCCTGAGTGAAAATGAAAGTGCTATCCTAGAGTACATTAACGCTTTGTGATAAGAGAAATCTCCTTTGTCGCTTTTTCCTAAATTTAAATAATTTCCTAGCCCTTTCGGGACTGATTTAAATATATTATTCCTAATTACATAATTCATAAGCTAGAATATATTAAATTTTGTTTTAAGTTGTTATTATAGTTAATTTGGTTTAAATGAGCGATAGAAATGTTATCAGGGAGTTTATCCCGAAGGTGGCTTCGTAATCGTGTTTACGGAACGAAAATGTTGCAAATAAGTGTCTTGGGAATCCGAGGATGCTGGCTGTTTAATGTTGGACATTCTCTTTGAAGTGTCTTCGAAAATATTATATTACACTCCATAGATTTCTCGGGGGCAGATTGATTCTAGATGTGTGTGCCTTTAATATTAATGTTCTATACAACTAATATCTGGTTTAAGAATTTTAAACACTTTTAAAATTTCTAATTATCCCTTTGATGTTTACAATGTGCAGGTAGATAAGATTCATTAAAAGATTATATCTGTTAATTTTACATTATTAAACAAACTTCACAAGCACACAAAGATTGAAATGTGTTTTGATACATTGTAAATTGATATTATGTAGCGCAAGAAAATATATTTTCATAAATCCACATGATTTCAGTTTTGTATGTATTATTATATGAACCGTTATCATCCAAATAAAGTAAAAGCTCGTTACATTCCAACACGACGAACACCCACATAACTTAGGAAATATATTTGTCGCATTTATGTACCTACACGCAGTCAACACAAATTATTTGTAAACATTATGGATATATTTGCAAATCATTTCTGTGCTCCTATACCTACAACATTCGGTTTCCACATAACGAATCTAATCCGATTTACGCCTACCTCATGGGATTTTACCTAAACGATGCTGAAATTGTGCGTGTGTACTTTATTTAATTATGATTCTCATAAAGTATTTTATTTTACATTTACTTGATCATTTTTTTATTTTAATTTAATTAGGTTATATATTTGCCTCATATAATATATTGTACACCACAGCTTATTAGTTTTACGATTATTATATGTAATATCTATTCTAGTTATAGAAGTTTACGGTAAATCTGTTTGTGCTTTAATTGAATTCATTCATATCGATTTATATACGTCACCAATGAATGCGACTTTGCAATTATATATTCCTCATAAAGTATCATAGAGCGTTATGTTAACTGTAACATATTGTCATTGATTTCTATGCGGTTTACCCTAACGCGTTCATGATCATTGCATAGTAATTGTTAGTAATTTTACCTCCGCTGCTAACAATGTTTGGATCGATTTTTATAAGGGTTTGCACGACAATTAGCTATTGTCGGGCTTAAGGCGAAAAACGTAGAAATCATATTTCATAATTTGCAATCGTCCATAATTTGATGAGAGACCAATTTTTTTTCCTTCTGCGATAGTCGACAAAATATTCAAAAGTTTAAATCTACAAAGAAGAAAAAATATTACACTTATATTAAGAAAATATATTTTGAACAGAATTTGTTAACTATCTAATTAAAGAATACTTCCAAAATTGTGACAATCATTATTATATAGTATAAAACAAAGTCGCTATCGCTGTCTGTCTGTCCCTATGTATGCTTAAATCTTTAAAACTACGCAACGGATTTTAATGCAGTTTTTTTTAATAGATTGAGTGATTCTTAAGGAAAGTTTATATGTATAGTACATGCATAATACAGTAGAGAAAGACTGATGAATTTACAGGGTTTCTAATGTGATGTCGTAAATAAGATTTTTTTGCGCTTATATTGCAAACGCCGGCTAAACCCTACGAGATAGACCAAAATATTGTACTACAGTATTGTCCACATTAAAAAGTTCTACATGAAACTCCGCGATGGCATATGTCTATCTCTTAGGGATAATTTTACAGCATGTAATTTAAGTGAATAGTTCCGAAGATATTACAAATTTAAAATGCAGGGACGTAGTTGTTGCAACGCCGCGGCCAGACCGACCCGCGGCCGGCCGGGGGTCTGGTTGGCAAAAAAGCTGTGAACGTTGTGTATGAGGATATTCTGTAGTTGCACCCGTTCGAAGCAGGGGCGGGTCGCTAGTAATTTATAACCTGAGCAGCCTGAGTTTTATTCTCGCTAGTATAAAGAGATTATTAAACCATAAATAGCATAATGACATCTTTACAGGTGACTTAATTTAAATTGTTAAGTTACTTGGTTATAATGTTATTAAATTTTTTGTGCAAAATCAAAAACTACACATAACCCTAAATAATAATAAAATATATAATCGTGCTCGTTAAAGACCACATTTTCAATTTCTTTTGATGTTTTCGTCATACATTTCAATAAAATATAGGAATGACGTTTATTCATATTGAGCTGTGTGAGGACTGAGGAATCTCGGTGGAAGGCGGTCGGAAGCGGGGCCGCAATCGAGGAGAAAAGTAGGTGCTTCGCGCCGACCCTCCTTTGACTGGCCATTCGTAAAATCGAAACTTCTTCATTTTCTGTTTTCATTTTATAGTGTTCTATTTGACATGCTATTAAGTTTCAGTTAACTGTCCGTTCCTATTGGAAATCGAATTGCGAATGAAGATTTTTAACGAATTGTCCAATTGTTGGGTAAAAAAACATTTCGCGTGTAAACTTTTTTCGAACTGTTATATGTTAAGAGTTAATAATTATTATAATTCTTTCAACTACATATAAGTAGAAAGAAATGTTACGAAGGTACAAATCAGTGTCTATGTAAAAAGCTTGATTAAATTCCAGTTAGGTTAGCTATATTCTATATGCTAGTTTATAGGATATTAGTATATAGACGATAAACAATATCCAGTGCAACGTTGACGGGTTTGGCAAGAGGCTGGCGCGAATTCCAATCTAGCGGTAGCGGAGTCCGCATGACGCGACATCCTTCGGCCTCCCCCGGCTCGGATCACCTTCCCCCTTCCGTGCGCCCTGCACCTCCCCCGCACCCCCCGACCGCCATCCCTGCCTCGGTTCATTATGCAGCCGCCCACGCCACGCGCCAATCACATACCAGCGCTGTGATATTGCTCGCTCGTTAGAGATTTCCGTTATTTTTATCGATGCTGTTATGAATGACTAAAGGCACTGTCTCTTAAGGTGTATAAGGTTTTAAAAATTAGACTTGAAAGCAGGAAGAAGCAAGCAAGCTTTAGGACTAAAATATAAAGGCCATGATCATTTTTAATTACTTAATAATTCCCAATTATGAGTCATTTTAGAATCGTATTTTTAAAGATTTACATTTTAGGAAGTTAATATGTATATTATTTTTGTGTCTCCATTTACACTACTGATTTTATATTTAATACATTAACATTCCAAACCCTGGCGCTTTTATTCAATTTGGTGAAGTTATTTTTCGCCGTAATGTGTATTGTTAGCATCGATATAAAAGGCAGTAGGGCGCATCCCTTGTTATATTACCTGTCTGAGTCGAATAATCCGGGTTTTGTCACTGTGCGCGCTATAGCACAGCTCTTGGCTCGTTTCATCTTGGACGTCTCACCTGTGTATTTTTTATCGTCGGGACCAGTTTAGGCTGGAGGTAGCTATAATATCGATATAGAAGCCGTTGCACCGTGTCTGATAAGTAATTTCCGCTCCTCCGAGTTGGCGAACTGAGTTTCATATAAGCGATGTTGAGATAGTGAAGTGTGGAGTGGAGATACTTTTTGTTTTAAACTTGCGCTTACCATAATAATTACAAAACATAATATGATGTACATACTCGTACATAGATATTTAATACTTAATATTCTATCTATCCATTTATGTCCTTACAAACGCCCCGCCGTCTGTACGTTGACCCAGACCTCTTTTTCCTGTATTCAATAATAAGCCAGATGAGTTTGAATTGTTTGCCTCGTTTACACTTTTTTGCCAAAATTAACCTTTGACCAAAGCTATGAAAGCGCAATGTTTGTTTTGTGAAATGGGCTTTATGTTTTATATGAGAGTGTTTTACTTTTTAACAAATTGTATATGCTTTTCCTTTTTTAGCTTTTAAGGTGTATTATGTAACCTTGATTTACATAAATATTAAAATTTACGATTAAATATAGATAATTTTAATATTTACAGTACAATAAAAAAATATTTTGTATTTTAATAAAACTTTGTTATACGCTCATTTTGTGGGTATTCGTCTTTTCAAATGAATGTCCCCGGTTTTGTCGTTCGTAAGCCCCGGTTTCCTGCGACGGAGCACCAAGCAAAGCTATGAAAAGGAATTAAATACGCCGACAGACATTCCAGTACCACTTCCCTTTTACTTTATTTACAAGCATCTCAATTTATGAATGATGAAACGAACAAATTCCTTTAAAGGACAAATAGCATAATAAAATTACGGCTAATAGTTAGTTACATAATACATTTACTTCTTTTTTTATATAATATATTAATATTCACTACTACGAGTACTAAGTTCACTTTATATTGTAAAATACACATCTTATTAAAATTTTAATCCGGTTTTATACTTCGTATTATACATACAGAACATAGTGATGAGTGACATAAATTCAGCTATAATTCTAAGTAGTACCTACTTAACTTATAATACAATATTGTGTCGAATAACACGGTCAGACGAACAATTCTTTAGTAAATAACTCCAAACGAAGTGAGTCAACAAGACTCACATATCTGTTCTTGTTAAAACTTGTATAGACCTGTCGATTCAATCTACCTTTGTGGTTTATACTTTATCGCTAGCTATACGAGCTTTTGTGGTGATATCACTGACTCATACAAAACATGGGCGTATGCAAATATAACTCGTTTTTAACAGATAAAGACCACATTGTTATAATATGCAAATCAAACTATTTAGGTTTTGAAGTCCGTCGATATAAAAAATAAAATTACCTTTAAACTCGCATCAAGATGAAACTAACTAACGAATGAAAACTTATGATCCTTTAAGGTCATTTACCTATTTTATTTATGGTTAGTTAGACTAGGAAATATGATTTTTTATGTTTGCTTATTGAGTATAAAGTCAAATTGGAGTACACATTGTTAAAGTGTTATTTAATTGAAGGAATAATATGATCAAATTTTTTGGATGTTAACCTGAAGTCTTATTACAATAGTATTTTACACTGACTGGCTGACTCTAATACTATTTTGTAAAGTACTTACATATATAAATGTATTCAGAAAAAGTGCGATACTGATTATTTGGACATAAATTATCTATCATTAAAATAACTCGACACCTAATTTCCATTTTAGCTGTTAATGTTTTACGAAAGCTCTATATTTATACCA
The DNA here is from genome assembly GCA_018238005.1 of Eurema mandarina. Lineage (NCBI taxonomy): Eukaryota > Metazoa > Arthropoda > Insecta > Lepidoptera > Pieridae > Eurema > Eurema mandarina. Next base: position 17,253 of record DWAJ01000720.1, read on the forward strand.
TCCTTAATGGCACTAAGAAGAACTAATTTGAATTCAGTATTCGTAACTTCATACAAAATTCACGATAACGTCGTCTTAACGTTAACTATAAATTTATAAACGAAAAGTTCAAAAGATTTTGATGACAAACACTCGGGAGTATATTCTTATAATTGTTTTTACGGATCACGAAAAAAGAAAATTGAAGAATTTCTACGACTCAACTTGAAATCCGTCAAATTATAAATTCATTTTCATTGGCTTCAATAGGGTTCTAACTTTAGGAAAAGTACTCAACGAAGAGGATTATTTTTGATACAGGGTTTATAAAAGGATTAATGATAAAGGATGATTTAATCAATCCTCAATTCGACGCCTGCATATTATTATATTTCAAATTACGCATGGGAGCATGGATTTGCATGAAACACGGATGCTGCTACCGTTTCTCGGTTAGTGTAGTAAAAGTTTACACGCGGTTAGGGAGAAATTTGCGTATATTCTAAAGTGGACTGAAGTGACAACATTTGTTCACCAAAAATGCGACTCATTTTCTCGATTAAAATACCAACTGAGTACTAGAGCGTAAGCGATTTCAACCGTTTTTTAAAAGGCTGAGTTTATTTATATTAAAGTTTATTTATATTAAAGTAACCTTTAAAGTAAAGACGTTGAAAATATTTATAGGTAATGAAATTATGTGATTTGAGTTTATTACCTTTATCTAATATCAACAAAGGCCGGCTGTGAGTCGCCCAACTTCTTATATTAACCGCCGACCGAAAAGTACAAAGAGCAGGAAGCGGATAGGGGATTATTAATACGTGACGTGAGACGAAAGATGTTGATTTTGTTCTTTGCATCGGGATCTTGTATACCTTTTGTGCTGAGAATTGCAAACATTTCTCTTTTGCCCTACCTGATTCCACTGATTTGATTTGATGCCTTGTGTTTACGCTAGCGACGTAGAATAAGGGACAACATCCGCATAACCAGTATGAGTCACCACTTCCTACTTAAATATTTTAACAGCACTAATTGAAACTTACTCATTCATTGAAGAATTTGAGTATGACACAATTCATTACATACAGTAATTCATAGGTACATATATGAACGAAAGTATTAAATTTATGTTCTCTAGAAAACTTAGTACAAAATAAAAACGAATTCTTTGACACAATAATTATCGCTACGGCAACATAACATAGTTGTACTCTATGAATGCATTAAATAAAACAATCTATCATGATATTATTTTAATGGTCAGAAAGATGGATTAGTTCCGTTCTGAAAATCGCCACTCGAATACATACAGCGCTGTTACGTGGTGGGTACAGCTCTTTCGTCTATGTCTTTTTATTGAGTTCATGGAATGGCGCCATAACTGATTTTATCAAACGATTGGTCCCACTTTAAAGTCAGGTTTATCTTAAAAATCTTATTTTGTTTTTAAATAGAGCCGCATGTTTTGAAACGAACCCTGCCTTTTGTTAGTTTGTTAATTAATTGAATTTCTGTGTTCCTTATCAAAGATCAGTGTCGATCGCACGTCAACAAATACAAAAACACTGTCAATTTATATCCGTCGACAAGGTATTTTTTAATTCAAGTCCTAGGTTATAACATAAATTAAAAGTAAAACGATAAGAATAGAATTCTTGAACTCATTGTATGAAATGTAACTGGGAGAGTTATATAAAATTATAAATGTACAAAGTAATATTGTACCTAATTATCTTTTTAAAAGCAAAGTTAAAGTTTCCCGGATAATGGGCAATGGGCAATGGGCATTGTCTCGACTCGCAGCGCCGAGCAGTGACCGCCGGAACTAGCTCATAAGCATTAAATTGGGACGCCTGCTCTCGTTTGTTAATTATATTGTTGACGCTTTAGTCATTTAAAAGGTTAAGACAATACAGATGGTAGATTTAAATAATAAGGCTACGCTGTTTAATTGTCTACAAAAGTAAAAGCGAGATTTATTTTGCGTTATAAATTAAAGTTTTAATGTTTAGATTTTGTATTCACAATACCGATAAATGATTCAGTTTGTTATTCTTCTTCCGTTTTCTTCAATGGTTGTTGTTATAACGATCGTCCAAACAGCTAAGAGACCGTACAAGTGTTTTTGCTTTTTAGTTAAATTCGTAATTAATTTGTTCGTGTAATATGCAATGCAGCGTGAGTTTTTAATTGCCATATAGTATAGTATACTTATCGTTCGATATTATTTTTGAAATTAAAAGTATTTGATAAATAGAATTATTCTATGTTATTTTCGTTATTATAAGGAAGCCATTTTAGAACGGCATATGGAAGATAGACATTCGCCACGAGTCTGTCTTTCCAGGTGTGTAGGCAGCTGTCAGGACACATGGCGAAGCGTGCCGACCGCGTGCTATATCTACAGTTTTTGTCCTAGCTGCAATGCTAATAGGTGATTATTAAAATGTGCAACTTTAGCGATGTATTTAGAACATTTTTTTCTGTATACTATAATGAAATATTAGTTGATATTACATTTTCACAGTATCGCTTTTATAATATTAAAGTCATATATGTAACGTAAACATATAACATACAAATATTTATATACTTAGAGCTATTATATTTACTGAGAAATCCTATTTGTCCACTACCGATTAGGTTCAACAAAATAAATTCCTTTTGAGTGAATTGTGAATGAAATAGCCTTTACGTGTCCATTGTGTCACATCCTGTGCCGTTTGTCGTTACCTGCTGTCCTTATCCATTATTAATAATTAGTTTTCTACCTGAAGTGACGTGATCTTAACAAAAAATGTGTACAGCATAACAATCGGGACGGTTTGTGTCTAAACGGGCCTGGCGCGGCATTGTTACATTCTCGTTCTCTATTGAAACTATCGCTCCCACCGACAACGACACTGACTCAGGTATTTATGAATGAACGTGACGCGGACGGTCTGGTGAGTGGGACTGTCGGTCGCGGTTACAGCCAGGTAGAAAATTACACTTTTGGAATTCTTTCAACACGACGAGTATGGTTACTCAACTCAGTGGCCGAGGATAAGCCGCAGAGCGGAGCGAGGGGTGCTTTCGGCGCGCATGCGTGAAGCACGTTTTACTTAGACGATACCTCCTCCTCAGTTGATTCACAACCTTCGTGAGAGCGCATTGTGTCGTGATGCGGCGCTCACCAACTTTCACGAGTAGTGATGTGATACGGTTTTATACAATATCTGTACATTAGATATTCACATTTCGGACCTAAGGATACGAAGGAAACGTTGAGTGAAAATAAATGTTTAAAGAATGATTTATAGTGAACATTTTTATTAAATAAATCAAAATGAAGTGGTTAATAGTAAACGTGACTGTGATAATGTTTATGACAACTTTGGCCACCTATGCGCCGCCTGGATCTTGTCCTGCTGTGTGTGTGTGTAAATGGAAAGGTGGTAAACAAACTGTGGAGTGTATAGATCGGGCCTTAATCACTGTACCCGAGCCCGTGGATCCTGCAACTCAAGTGCTCGACCTTTCTGGGAACAATTTGCAAATACTTCCACAGGAGGCTTTCGAGAGAACGGGGCTTGTGAACTTGCAAAGAGTTTACTTGAGAAGCTGTAATATAGGTCAAATAAATGACCGTGCTTTCAAGGGACTTACTAATTTAGTAGAATTAGATTTGTCAAATAATTTACTAACTCAAATACCGTCATATAGTTTTAAAGATGCTCCGTTTCTCAGAGATCTTACATTGTCAAATAATCCTGTGTTAAAAATACATTCTGACGCCCTCAGCAACCTCGGGAGTTTAGTTAAACTTGACCTATCACGGTGTGAAATCAGAGATATAGCGGCCGAGGTATTCAAAAAATTACATTCATTAGAATCTCTGAAACTAAATGGTAATAACCTACGAGATCTACCATTAAGTTCGTTGGAAAAGCTGGACAAATTAAGGGTAATCGATTTATCCGATAATCCATGGATTTGCGACTGTCGTTTGAGAAATCTTAAAATGTGGCTGTCAAGTCATAAGTTATTTTCAAGTCCATCTTGCGCTTCGCCTCCTAGATTAGCTAACAGAGCTTTTTCCGACCTCTCACTAGACGAGTTTGCTTGTAAGCCGGAAATCTTACCTATTAGTAGACATGTAGAGGCTACTGTTGGGGAAAATACGACAGTTATGTGTAAAACTGAAGCTGTGCCTAGTGCTAATATTAATTGGTACTGGAACGGCCGATTGTTGCAAAATGGAAGTCATATAAATTCTCATCAAAGAATATATATTTTTGAGGTCGGTGACATTAAAAAGATATCTTCTCTAGTTTTGACTAATACACACGAATCGGATTCATCAGAATTCTATTGTGTCGCAGATAATAAGGGCGGAAATGCAGAAGCAAATTTCACAGTCCACGTCACACAGACGGCGGTTGGTGTGGCATTCCTTGGGAGTGCTCAAATTGCTAGTTTGGGAGCTGCACTATTCCTAGTAGTTATAGTTATATCACTGGGGTTGCTTTTAATGTTTGTGCGCTTTAGACCTACACCGGTATGTGAGAGTAAGACACCAAACACTTTGGACCGAGTAGTTTCAGGAAATGAAGTACATCCTACTGTTACTGATAGACCACATGTAGCAGTTCTATCAAGACAGGAGTCTCCAAATTGTGACGAGGGAAAGTGTAATTCGATTATGAAACCACCTAGATCGAATGATATTCAATATACTACAAATCATTATGAAGGTCGAGGTAGCATAGTTACCACAGGAGGGAATGTTGCGGTCTCTCCAACAATATCAGGAGGCATAGATCCTGATCTTATAAACGATACCCGGCCAGATAGCGCAATTCGTCCAGGAAGTGGTGAATATGCACGTGAAGCTTCTGATTCCTTGTACCCATCGGGCCTTTGGGACCAGATAAAGATGAATCAAGCGAATAACTTAGCTCGGGCCGTTAGTTCCGCTATACCAGCGTTCTACAATGATCGTACTCCTATTATAGAAAATAGCAGCGTAAATGGTTCCCAAGAAGAGCTAGGGTATACAAGTCGAACGTTTCCGAGAGCGCATGCATTGACGACGTTGCCTGCGACGACTGGAGATGCTCCCTATCCTCCTGACTACGGATTACCGGTAGGTTCAGCGCGAACATTACGTGTTTGGCAACGTGCCCCACCCGTACTTCCTCCAGTATCGGCCTTAAAGAGAGTTCTAACTATAACTAGGCCATCAGAAGAGAGCTTTCACGATGGCTGTGCAACTGATGTATAGACCTATTTACCTATCGTAATATTATATATAAAAATATATTTTAGTTACGAGTCAAAATGTAAATATTTGTATATGTTATTAGTGAGGTAGATTTTGTATTATATAATTTATTTAGATTGTAGATAGTGGAAAGTTAAATTGGATCCGGACGCGTGGGGTCCACGACTGATTAGATGAAGGAAGTAAGTGTATATTATTACGAGATACGAAAGGTATTAAATATTATGATCGCCAAATAAATAATATTCTTAATAAGTATTAATATTGTATCCTGAATGTTATTAAAAATAGATGTTGCATAAATGCGTAATTAATTTTGTGGTAAGGAGTTCATAAAAACAAAGTATCCAAAGATGTTTGCCCCTTTAATGTTACAAAAGATATTATAATAATTATGCGAATACGTCTAAATGTAATGCACGATGAATGTTTATCGATGTAAGTTAATGTATGTGAATATTTTATGTAAAAATATGAAATTTATAGACATAAAAAATTGGAAATAAATAAAAAGGCGATTGTAAAATTTTTGTAGTTGTTTTCTAATTTTACCATTTCATTCTGTAATAATGTTACAAAATCAAAATTCTCTTTTGTCATTCATAATATCGTTGAAAGTTTAGATACATATAATAATTAATTGATGTTATTGAAACTTTGGCTATGATATAAACTCATGAGATGGAAATAAATGAATATTATTTATGTTTTAATAACTTGCTGATCTCACTTTAATAACGAAACCAATGCTTACCGTATATCGATATTCTAATAAATCATTCAACATAAAGTCATTCAAATTTGAATTTATAAAGTTTCGAATAAGTAAATGGCCGAATATAAAATTAATACATTTTAACTAAGGTTACTAAAGAAATAAAAATTTTGTACTCCATGTTACTAAGTTTAAAGACATTGACACCGGAAGCTGAGCCTGTAGATAAGACGTCCGCTCTATGTACACACTACATGTTCAAAACTGGTTGTCTATGTTTTAGTGTGCGTTTTAAATTACCCAGGAAGTTAAATACCGTGTGAAATAATTTTCGTTTGAAATGCGTACTTTTTATGTACATTAGCACGACAGTTATCTGGCATATATTTTAGAAGATTTTATAAGTATATAGATTTCACTTGTATTACGCTTTTTATATAACCTCAAAAGGCATATAGATTATGTTTGTATTCCAAAGCACATAGTCAGTAGATGTGACAAATAAAATCAAAATATATTCATGGTATGCCATCGAGCTACCTAAAGTTTTTTCACAAAGAAGGACTGGAATCTAAACTTTCAAGGCACCGAAAATAAACCGGTTAACGTTATTTCATTTCCGCTCAATTTAGTTTTTTATTAGAACCGAACCCTAAACGGGTTCAATGGCGTCGCCTCTGAAGCTTGAAGTTAGTGGTCAAATAAAGGGAACCGACTAAAATTTCCGATACTTTTTTTACAATAAATTACCAACTCAATACTAGAGCTACAAATTTAACAATTTTGAATTTATCCGTTAGAACTCAGCAATGGTTGTAATATTAATTCTAATAAAATAGTAAATGCTAATAAAATAATAAAATATAATAACAATGAAACCAAATGCTGAGAAAATTTAGTTTTGCATTGTCATTGTCCAGTAGCTGCGCGTTTTCTTTTTATATTGTGAGACTTCCGTTGGAAAATAAAATGTTTTGGCTTCACAATAGAAGCTCTCTACAAATTGTACTTCACATTTTCTTAAGGTTATGCTATGCGTTTTATATAGACTAAAGATAAGCTCGCTATACAAGTCGTTATTCCATTTTGCAGTTATGAATTATTTCTCAAATACTTCATGCACTAATATACACTAGTAAACGTGATAAATATATATTAGTTCATGTTTCTTAAAAACGTAACAAACTCAAAATATATACTAGTAAAATAATAAAAAATATATGGCTTTGATATGAGGCATGTTAAAGTCAATTCAATATTTTAAAGTCATGTACCTACTCTTATTCAATTTGAAATCAGATAACATCAAAGTTGCAGGAAATGATATCTCAAGATAAAACTTTTTTCACACAGTTCAAATAAGTACCTACATATAGGCAATTCATCGAGCACACTCACACACAAAAAGAATACACTCTTACCTTTATACTGCTTAAAATGTATATAAGAACTTACACTAGATTTGAATGAATAAAAATAATTAGACCCGAATTAGCAATGCAAAAAGTTATTTAGAAATTAACCACATTTAAATAAAATAATACTGTATTATTTATTTCTCAGTTAATTTACTTTGCCAAATTAATCTTTCTGATAAAAGAACTGTGAAAACAGTAGGTACGTTGCATCGCATCGCATTGGTTAAGTTCATATCTTCAATACTTTACATATTTTAATTTATTGGTAAAATCACACTTTTACAAAAAAATGTACATTCAATATATTCTGAAACTTTGTTTTGAAATGGTTGAATTTCGGTAGTTTTAGTGATCTCATTATTTTTCAAATGCATTTACACTTTGTGTTTGACAATTTATACGTAAGTTTTCACGTATAAAAGAAGAATGTTAATTAATGAAGATTGTTAGATATCAGACAGTCACTGATTTAATTAGAACACTAATGGGAGAGAATCGGAAATGGCTTGCGCATTTGAGTAGCGCTTTATTAATATTGCTTTCTGTTTGTTCATTTTGAATAAAACTTATCTACAACTTAAAAATATTATTTATCGCAAAAACTGCAATCCGCACAATAATGCTTATATTATAAACAATATCTGGAAATATAAAATGAAATAATATTATTACCTATATGAAGTAATCCATCATTTTTTTTGTAGATGATATGTTGATAGATAAATAATGTCACAATGAAATATATACTTCAAATTAAAATTAAATTTCCATATCCTAAATAGTGTGAAGCTTTAGTGATTTAATTGTTTTGTTTGTGGCATCAAACTTTACAATTATAATATACATAGTACCTACCTTCCACGGTAAGCTGTAATTGTGAATGAATAACTCTATGTGGGTATTAAAATCATATAAAATAATGCAGTCATTAAGTTTATACAATTTGTTCGATGGTTGTATTACATAATAGGTAGGTACATAATATGTTCATTGTCCACATTTAACGCTTTCTTTGTTTTGTCCGCTTTCCTTTAATTTAACTTTATAGAAAGTCGAGATTGTTGATATGGGAAGTCACTTTTACTTCAATTAATGTTTATAATTTTATAAGCTATTATTAGGTAATGCATTAAATTTATGGTTAAACATTATATTTGATATAACATCAATTTTTTTATATTCTATTTTGATATTTACTCTCACAAAGAATACACTATGTATTCATGTATCATACTCGTCTGAAAAAAAATCTTTGAATATCAAACAAAAAAAGTATATTCGGCACAAACAAGCTTTTCTCAGTAACAGACTATAATAATATTCATTCAAGCTTATATGTAGCAGAATTGATAGAAATTTATTGAATAGCACACTTCAATAAAGTTACACAATAGATAAAATTCTTGAACTAATCGAAGGTAAATTTAATGAATATCCCATTATATATACCGTATCTATAATTAGAAATGAATGGCAAAATGTAAGCGCAAAACTCCATAACAGCTGAACTGATTTACATAATTCTTTTTTTAGAATAATACTGGATGTATGAGGATGGTTTTTAAGCAAAAAAAAAATAGTGATGTAGGGTATAAAATTTCGGGTAGGATAAGTACAGCGTGAACGAAGTCGCGTTGGGCCGGCTAGTATTAAATATTTAACTACTTTATGTGTACTCTCCATCTTAATTTACTTCAAGTAATACGTATTAAAGTGTTTTAATAAGTCCAATCGCTCCAATCAGACAAATAATGTAACTGAATTTGTTCAATGATATCTGAACAAGTTATAGTAAAGAGGCTTTGTAATTACGCGACCCAGCAAATGGCCGTTCAAGATAGTTGGCAGCAACCGACGTCCGATCGTATTTAACATTGCTCACATTATTAAAGTTTCGCCGCGTTTTTGCTTTTGTCTTCACGTTAATTACAAGTTGGCTCAATTAAATAGGACATTGACAGTTACTCCAATTTCAAAGCATTCGTTTTAATTGTGTACCTTCGTCATAGTTGGCACAATAGATACAAATTCGTGCCAAGCACTTAAACAGAACTTGGTGAAATGGCCTTCTTTCACCGGATTCTTTTTTTACTATAATTTATTAAAAGTCCGCAAAATATGAAATATTTTTAAAGAAAACTGTTAATAGGCTAGTGCAATTTTAAAAGTGCTGGTTTAAGTTTATGTCAAAGGGAGAGATTTTTGTCAGAAGTGCCTCTCAGTGTTACACCACTTTAAGAAATATGATATCTGATATTTTATACATCACAAGAAAATGGGAAAGACGAAGTTAAACGTAGATATTGTACTTACATTTATTAATACCTTTAAAGACAATTTTAAATTCATTTTACACATTTAAAACAACACTACAAATTATCTCAACACTAAAATAGTCTAAAAGCTTATAAATTAAATAATTATAAGTAATTTTTAAAAAGACAAAATCTTTAAGTATGTATTAAGAAAGTTACAAAACTGTAATGTGCAATATGTAGGTATGCTATTGTTTTCGTTAGCTAGACAAGCAATCGTTATCGATTTTGTAATCATCCTTTTTGAGATCACCCAAGACGATAAAAACTAACGTTACATTAACACATGACCTAGCATTCAATAACCTACACATTTTTCTTTGTCGCCAATTTTTCTGACAACAGGTTGTGGTATGGTCATTTAAAGTAAAAGCAATAAACGGTTATTGGAATGTAGACTAAGTTTCGAGCGATCTTACTAATATTTAAACAGGCAGTTACACTTGTACCAGTCTTTAAATAGAAAGCTTGTTTCCTATATTAGATTGGTTGCTGAAATGTTTTTAGCTTACAATGAAATTACTGGGTGTAAAGGTCAAGGTGTTCGAATTTGAATGACGACAAAGACGACGAAAGACGTTATATTCAAATATTTCAGAGCATTGAAGAGTTATTAAATTAAAACGACTATAAAATCTTGAGATTAGTTACCAATTTTTAGACAATGCTGCAGTGCTGCTGGAGTCTCGGAGAAATTGACACCGAAAAATTCTTCTATTGTCTAGGACAGATAGTCTACAAATTTTTATAAAACTTTATGATCTTATATGTCATTGAAAACTTAAATTATGATTTAATTAGAAGAGTCAGTAAGTCGCAATTAAGATACAAGAGTCAAACAACGATACATAATGTATCATTAAAAATAAACATTCAAAGCCCATTCATAGTTCAGCAGTCAATTTTTGTTTTAATTGTATTGACACAGTTTGTCGCACGATTTAACACGGAATTGGGTCTCGTTCTCACGATGAATTGTCTGCGTGTGGAACTCGTTGATTGCAATAAATTGTAATCGAGTTATTATTGCGTGTTTTATTTATTCTGCCATTGCGATGGAATTGTTTATAATAGGGTGTTTGCGCCATATTATATTTATGCGCAGAAGTTTTGGGCCAACCATTGAAAAGTTTCGTCCAGTTTGACTTCTTATTTCGTTATTAGAAATTTTCTATTGAGTAAAATTATTTTTCTTCTTTGTTATTATTTATTTATCTATACATATTCGTTATGCGATAAATCAGGGATGTTATATAAAAAATAAACTAGTTTAATTTTTAGACTAAATGTCTAAAATTGATTTTAATGGACTTCTAGGAGGATAAACTCATTTTAATTTTTTCTTCATAATTTAATATTCTATACCAGTCTTCATTGTTACACAAAAGTAATACTGTACACATACTGATACAACGGTTTTTGAAAAAATATATTTCTATTAAAATTTGACATGAAAATAAATGCAAACATAGCTACCGCTACCGGCATTGATAATTGAGTTAATGGAAATGCCTCAAAGAGTAATTGGCAAATCGAGTAGACGATCAAATCAGGACGTATGCCGCGGTTTGGGTACGCTTTGTATTGTATTTTTAACAATTTAGACCAATCTGTATTGGAATTGATGTTTTTAATTTACTTTGTCAATTGTTGTGGGCAAATTTAGTATCGGCTTTTTTCTTTCTTATATATTATGGCATTAGCGTTTAGGTTTTTGCCAATGTCAAGTAAAATCGTCATCAAGTCGTCTTTAGTAGAGTCAGTCAGTCGTTTCGTTCTGCCCTTCGTAAAGTGATAGTTAGCTTTACGAAGAACCTAGACGAATCTTGGAGCAATCG
>DWAJ01000721.1:0-28779 GCA_018238005.1 Eurema mandarina
GGCGGCGACGGCGCGGCCGTGCTGTTCGTGGCCTACTGCCTGTCGCACGACCAGCGCCACCTGCTGGCCGCCGCCACGGACGCGCGCGGCGAGCTGCTCGACACCGCCGCCATTAACATACACGTGCCGGCCAGGTAACATTCACCATTCACATCCATCTTTACTAAGTCTACTTCTGACTCGTGTACAATTTGCATCTAAATATGGAGGTCATGACTAACAAGCCTACATAGTCATAATATAGTTTAAATCTTAAATCAAAATGGATATAATTTTTTTCGTCATTTAAATCCATTACACATTAATTTGGTAACACTTGTGTTTTTGGAATTATGAATATTATTGATTTAATTTTGCTTCTTTATGTATCTCTATACATGTTTACGCATATGTTAGTATTGCCCTCTATATACTGAATGTAATGTTCGGTGGCAGATCACGTCGGAAACGCGGCGGGCCCGCACGGCGGCTGGGGCTGACGAAGCTGATGGACTTCACGCTGGGCGTCATGTCGCAGTCCGCGCAGCCCTGGCGCCTCGTCGTCGGCCGCGTCGGACGCATCGGGCACGGCGAACTCAAAGGTACTTTATATTTGTTTCATTACCAATTGTATGCAGTTATAATAGAAATTGTAATTTGAATTAGTTAGTTGTTTGATTTAAAAATATCTATCATTTATAATATTTGATCTTATTTAGTTATAAACGCGTTAAAAAGACAGGATAAGATCCTGTCTTTTTGTCTATCTCGCTATCAAAGAAATTGATCTATATCAATAACGTGTCTATCCCAATTTATCAGGGTGGAGCTGGCTGCTATCCCGACCGAACCTGAACCGAGCATCGAACACGCTCCGCGAGATGTGCGGCAGCTGCTCGCTGCTGTACCCCGGCGGCGCGCCGTGCATCCTGTCCGCCTGCCTGGTCTCCACCGAGCCAGACTCCTGTCTCCGCCTCATGGCCGACCGCTTCACTCCCGACGAGCGGTTCTCGAAGGCCTCTATACAGTCGCACCTGCACACGCCGCGTGACGTCACCGCCACGCACATACTCGTCTTCCCCACCTCGGCCACCACACAGGTAACTTTTAATAAAATCCGTAATGTAAATCTCGCAAAACTATTACTAGAAATTCCATTGGATTTATTTTTTAACCACATAACTTCTTACTTAAAAAATTGTATTACAGTCGAATCAGATGCCATACGAACAACCCACGGCGAACGGCGAGGAGAATGACATGCTTCTCGGACTGGAGATGGTGGACGAGGACATAGGGGAAGTGCAGATGACGGACCTGCTGATCGGCGACATGTTCACGTGCTGGCAGGGAAGCCCGCGCGCCTCGCCGCGCCGCGATGACGACGCCAGCCGGGACGGCTCGCCGCACCGAATGCACCCCGCCGCCGCGCCCGGACATTACCCCCGCGAGGATGACCATCAACCCGTTAGTTTTATTTTTATTTTATCACTCATAGAAAAAATATATAATGGATAGTAAGGCGAACAACCTTCTATCTCATCAAAAACATAAAAATATCTGTTCCTTTTTTATAATAAGTTTAATAAAATATTAAAAAATTTAAAGATCAAATTTAAGAAATTACAGCATTGTTCATTCAGTGATAAGTGTATATTTTCCGTGTAAAGGAGCAAGTGGGTACAGTGCTGCAACAACCGCTAGCGCTGGGGTACCTGGTGTCGACGGCGCCGCTGGGCTCGATGCCGAGCTGGTGGTGGGCGGGCTGCGCTCACCTGCGCGACGCCTGCCCCGCCTTCCTCAAGAACGCGCTCCACCTGCAGTGCAGCGTGCCGCCGCACGACGACTACGTGGCCATCACGCAGCGCCGCGACCACAACGCGCACCCGCTCGACTCCACCACCACCACCGACGTGCTCAGGTGCGCTGGCGCATCGTCAACATGCGATTAATAGATATTATATGCCAAGGCCTAAAAGTTGTTTCGGTTACATTGTACTTTGACAAAACCATTTTTTTAATATATGTTCTATATAACATTGCATATTTGTTAAAAAAATGTAACATTACACTTTAAACTGAGACTTAAAAAGAGAAAGAGAATGTTTAAAAAAATCTTAAAAAATTTTAAAAACTATATCTGCAAGATAATGTAATTGGTTTTTTTGAAAAATAATAAACTTACATTAAAATTTCGATATGTTATGAATATTGTACACAGATATGTGCTGGAGGGTTACAACGCGTTGTCGTGGCTGGCGCTGGACGGCACGACGCACGACCGCATGTCGTGCCTGCCGGTGCACGTGCAGGTGCTCATGCAGCTGTACCACACGGCCGCCGCGCTCGGCTGAACGTACCTGGACTGTGCTATACCGTCATACGTGATACGTGATACAGTGCTAGTGAAGTGCAAGTGTAGTGAAATTTTACAACATTTGTGTACCCTCAATACCATACCACGATGGAAGCCAACTTTGTTAATACCCATACTAGTTGTTGAAGCTAGAAGTACAATTGTTGTTGTGTAGAGAACCACCGATAATGTATATTTATCATTTTAATTGGGTTTATCGTAACCCAATCTAGTGCAAATTGTTTGAAATTACTAATGTAAAGGATTGTTGGTGCAATGATCTATCTGCCACTTAAGGAAGTGTTGTTATTGCGTACACAGCCAATTAACTGCAAAAACTTTAGCAGTACTGGTTTTCGAAGTCACTATGCACTGCCTTATTAAATCTGATCTGAAGATTAAATATATCTATCTACTCAAGCACATGGCTCTATGTTGTCATTCAAAAGGTGCAAGTGGATGTATTTAATTTTAAACAAAAAATGTTTTTAGTTGAATATATTTGTTATTTTTTTATACTGTGCCAATTGAATGTTATTTTATCTATAAAAAAGTTTTACCAGCCTTAACTCAGTATAATTATAATTCAAATATTGTATTTGTTATATATGGAGATTACTTAATTAACCAAATATTTGCGAAGATCGCGAACAATTTTAATAAAACACTGTGAAATACTTAAATAAATGACGATATTATGCTAGGGTGTTCTAGTAACTAAATCTCTCGGAGGTCCAATTTGGCGCGTTAATATGAATCGTTAGATCATCATAAGTCATGTTAGTCTTATTAGGGCATTCAATTTTTGACTTGTAATATAATCTTCCAAAAATGTCTTTCTTACATTCTTCCGTTCTTTCACTCCGTTCAATCGTTTCCTTTATACTATGACGATAGACATACCTCATTTTTCATATAATGAATTTTTAAATCCAAATAGAAACTATTTCTTTAAACGCTTTTAGAAATGTATTATAAATTTTACTATCTTATTTATATGTATATTATGTTTTGTACATAAAGTATTCTAATTACAGCTTGCTATTTAACAATGATTTTGATATTATCTAGATTTTCCATTAAATAACAGATAATAGTATTCTTAATTATCATATTACCTGTGTCAAGTTTCTCTTAAGTGAAAGTGTAGAAATCACAAGCTCTGTGGAATATCTTGTAATATTAATGTGTTGTTATATTGTACTGTGTATACATATTTATAATAGTGTTTATTTTATAATGCGGTATGAATTACCAAAGTGTTAGGTATTTCGTTTTAAGATTTTTAGATATTTTTATAACATTTTTAAAGGATTCGCATCACAGGGTTTTATGTTTGTTTCAACATTACGTCAAAATTATGTCTATGTTTTGGTAAATTTATTTAATTTTTGTATGTAATTTATTATTTTTGTAACATTTGATAATTTTATTCAGTCAATAGAAAATTGTAGTTATATGAGGGACAGTTACAAATGACCTACATTTTTGGGTCTCATCCATTTTATAAGAAGGGAGCAAAATGGCAATTTTTCAAAAACGTTATATAATATACATCAAGATTTTTACTAGGGAAATTTTTGCTACAAGTATACATAGCCAACTGCCAACGAACACAGGTGGATGGAACGTCTAATGGAGCGTCAGCAACAATGTTTTCTTATGTACATGTACCTCTTATTTTCAGAAGTAATTAGTGACACCAATAGCTAGTAATGAATAGATAATATTATTAAAAGAGTTAGGGGTCACATTTGAATTAGCATTTGTATATTTAGAAGTCGTTTTATATAAAAATATTTAAATATAATTAAATATGGAAAAAGAAAATGTTGCTTCGTCGAATCTCGGGCAGTTTGGTAGTTATATGAAATTTTCTATTTTAATATATTATAATGTTAAAGTCAATATTGTAGATGGTGTGCAGTTGTTATTCTTGTATATGTGGACCGAGTGATGTGAATCGCGCCCGGCGAGCGCCCAAACAATAATATGTATATTGGATTTATCTTTATTTATGACATCATCACTTGAAATACCCTTTTTTATTCTGTCAGTATATCAAATAAATCAAACCAAATTGTAGTATTGTTCTTTAGATTGTACCGATTAATTTGCCGTTTATCTGTTGTGAGCGATTGTATAATGAGACATAACATCGGCTCGACCGCGACTTAATTGAATTATGGCTAGTTGAATATGTATGAAATGTTTTAAATGTGTTACAGCATTTGAGAATATTTAATGATGTTGTATATAGTTTATATTTTGTTTTGTAAAAGGACATTTTGTAAATAGAAGACGTAGTGACGTACCGTTGACTAATTATTTGCCCACTTTGCCATTGTGTAATGGAGCACATTTTAAAGAAACCACTCGTAATATTTTGTACAGTGTTGAGCGAGATTCGTAGTTGAATGAATTATTTTTAAGATTTTTGTTTTTGACCTTTTTTGTTATTGTGAATTGTCAATTTTTTTTAGGGAATTGGGATTAAACTGTAAATAGACCTCACCATATTAGTTGTAAGTTTAAATCCAATGATTGATGTGGAAATCAAATTTTCTAAACTGAGCAATCATTAGGAGTCGTAAACAAAATGTTAGTATAATACTTGATATTAATATAACTTTATAAATAACTGAAAATAGGTAATAATAATTATGAATAAAATATTACATATTTAAAGCATCTTTTATTATGATCCCAGTATGAGCTACATTATTTCTATTTTAAGTTCATTTTACTTTAGTAACAAAGGAAAAATTACCTCTTGTATCTTCTATTTCAAAGATTGTGTCTATAGAGGTACAACTTGCTGGATTTCAAAGTTCTAGGTTGAGGTGCAAGTACCATATAATTTTTCCATACCTCCTTACGTGTGGAAAACGGCCATACTTCATATAAGTTCATAATATTTATATAACATTTGTAAGACATAAAAAATTGTCGACCCTTATAGACATTTCAAATATTAGAAGTAATGGATTGTCTTTTATGTGTGTACTAATAGTCTTACTAACACTAACATGTATACACATAATGAATAAGTCTTTAAAAAGTTCTAATTAATTCGTCATCAGAAAAAAAAGAAAAGAAAATAAAATTTGATATCTTCTGCACATAAAAAACCATTTTATCAAAAATATTACATTAAGCAAAAAAAACGAAACGTCTCAGCCTGTGCTGTCGCGAAACCGAAGTCCGAGACCGCGCTGTTATTCAGACGCTCCTGGCTCCTTGTGATAATTTCCTATGCGGGAGCAGAAGGGACAGACACAGCAGTCTAAGTTAACTTCTTAATTTATAAAAAAAGTTATAAAATAAAGATAAATTAGTACAAGCAAAAAGTTATTATCGACCAATGCGTATGCGTGTGTACGTGTATGTAATGTATATGTGTATATAAAAAGACTAAAATAGATTTAGTGTTCACAAAAATGTAGAGAATGTATTTACAAGAAGTATTCTGCTATTGATGTATTCCAGAAGCATTTCCAAAGTTTTTCTGCATCAATTTGCCATTAATTTAATAAAGCTAATCAGATTTAGTGTATTTAGTTTTAATTATGATATTAATCTTATTTCGTATTGAAAGAGGTAAATCATTCCATATCTTTGATACAGAAAATAAAATAGAGATTCTCAAGAGTTGGAATGTGCGACAATATGTGTGACTTCGAACTAGCTTGAATTTTGTTGTAGAGTCAAAGCTCTAATTTTGTCAAAATTACTAATAATTTTGTGAAAATTTGACTCTACTCTTTTTTTCTTGATCTATTACTTTTAGTGTATTAAGTTATCAGACTACCTTTATACTGATTAGTGATTGCAGATTGACATAAGTCAATGTCATCTCTATGCACGATTGTCAAATTATGTTTTTGCTTTTGCACAAAAAAAATACTAAAAAACTAATTGATATATATTTATATATTAACATTATACAACTGTGTCTTAGTTTAACATTTGTCTCATTTAACTTAGCCATCATTTCTAACTGGTAATGGTATTTATTGTGTGTGTGTTTTTTTTTAGGAAAGGGCTGTAGAAACTAAAAATTGTTGTGGAGTTTTAGTAGTTGTGGAAATCTCTGCTTGAAGGATACAATTTTTGGACAACTAGTTAAATAGAAGCTTTTTACCCTCCCACAACAAGACATTGGCAAAATTGTGGCAACACAGCACTGCCATTTCACCAAGAATAGAATAGAATAGACTTGACGCTTGTCAAAACCAGTGTTGCTAATATTAAAATGGAGTTTCCCCATAGATGAACATAAGTTAACTGAGTTGAGAAATCAACATGTTCAAATTTGCCTCTGTGCTAAGGTTTTCTGCCCTATTAATAAATTTATAAAGTATTGCACTACTTTTTATTGAAATTGAAATCCAATTAACTTATTGTTTTATATTTTCAGATTAATTATATGAATATACCATCTTTTTCGGAGTTGTTTTTTACATAATGTATATTAAATAACATAAAAAATCCCTATAGTATATATTTTTTAGACAAAAAGGGGCCTACTTCCTATATAAATGTATCAGTTCCCCTTGCAAATAAATAAACAAACGCCATTGACAAGAACCGTTTATAATTAAACTTTCTTTCATAAACATTAATTGAAACGTTGAAAACAGTAAGATGGCCATAGATTATAATTAACTGTCTACCAGCTCCGTCGGTTACTGAACAATTTGACGTTGTGTCAACACTACAAGGGAGGGAAGACAGTTTAATTAAGAAACTGATCTAACTATAACAAACTTTAACAGCGTAAGACTTTACATAAACTATTAATTATAATTGGAGTAGTATCCGTTAACTTAATTGTTTAAGTAAACGGTTCTTACGTGACTTTAGTTTCATTAAAAGAATCGGTTACCCTCTATGTATGTCAAAAAAATAATAGGAGGCACTGTGGAAAGTAAAGTATGGTGTTAAGATATTATGCCATTAAAATATAAGCACCAGGAAGAGGCGTGTAAAGGAACGCCAAAAAATTTAGGTATTTTAAACAAAGTGATGTGTCATCTTAAAGAAATAGAAACTACAAATGTAGATGCCTGGAGTGGAAGGCAAAAAACCTTTTAAAACTATTTGAGGAGGCTAATATCCTATGGGATCGGTATAAATCTATTCATTAAAGTTTAATATTTCATAAATAACTCTGTACAGTGAAACTCCTTAATCCCAATATTAAATATTACTAACATTTACGATATTTCTGTGCGGTGCTATACGAGAGGAGCTTAAATTCTAAATTAATTAAAGTATTGTTTAATCTACCAATCTAGCGAGCGAGGTTGAGGCTAAAGGAAGTTATAATTTAATAGTTAACTCGTAAATCTTTGACATCGATTACGGATTACGAAATTCTTGTTTTCTCTGCAATATTATTTTAAAAATAATCGATATTTTTAAAGAATAACAGACTAGTTAGACACTACCATTTATTAAACAATTTTTTACCATACGAATATTACGTATAATCGACTGCAAAATTTACAATATTTCCCTACGTTTGTTCTTATATAATATAATTTCGAGAGTTTATATGATTTAAAAAATAAGGTGTAAAACATTACTATCATTGGTAAATGCGGATTCAACATTTTTGAGACAAGTTTACAATTTATCGAAAGTCGTAGAAATTTCAGTAAAAGAAAATACTACCCTCAATAGCAAATGTAGAATTCTTTTCTAAATGTAAGGCAAAAATACGTTCAAAAATAAGCGAAATAAATTTAAGATAGGTTAAATACATAAATTTGTCTAAGTCATTCCCCGTCCAATTTCTTTTGATCATTATACGCATCGTAATACTACTCGAACAATTGTCGGCACCTGGTTCCCTTTTAGTTATATTGAAATCACCTGACATTCGCATTAGTCGCTGTGGTTTCATTTCAACGTTATATCTGTTGACGCAATTAATTATTTCTATGAATTACTGGAAAACGTATAGTATACAACGAACTAGCTTTCACGTATTGGCCCTAAGGTTAAAAACTACTTAACGATTTAATTGCGGGTTTTTTAATAGAGTAACTTGTTGTAAGATAGACGTATTATATGTTTTTTTTATAGTATAACTGATCGGAAAGTTCGTCTGATCACTTCGCCCAATCTAGAACAGGGAAAGGAAAAAAAATCTGATAAAAAGGAATAAAGAATTGGACAACATTGGGCAGGAAGAAAAAAAAAAGTTCTACGTTACTCCCACTTACCGAACAAAACCCAATCTCTAATGAGATGCCATTACTTAACTTCAGTTATCTGAGGGAGGGTGGTACCACCCTTTGGCACCCCTTGGAGCCACCTTTTTACTAAACGTTATAACGTTACATTGTTATTCATATTACGAACATTTTGAAGGCAAATAAAATGAAACATGAGAATGTCAGAAAAGATAAAACTAAACAAAGGAACCTTAAATGATAGTTCATTTATATACAGATACGTCTGTAGCTAAATACTCTAAAAAGGGTCGTAATAAACATGCGTCGTTAGCAGGGTCGCATTTTTTTGTACCAGACAAATGGCCGGTAATTTTATGTATGCGAGATAATTCTCTTTCTGAGGTTAAATTAACCGAGAATTAACCTGACTTAGTGTTCCAGTGGTACCTGTTAAGCATATAAATAGTATTAATAAGTAAGGTATTAATGACATACAGTCATTTTAAGTTCGCCGGATGGTAATTGATCATCTTCAAGACTCAAATTCATTGCTATACCAAAAGAAGGGAAAGAAAGCAATTATCTCATAGAAGAATATAAAAAAAACGTAGAGAACTAACAAGAAAAACAACCAAAAGTAGAATTTCATTAACCTATGTCATCCAAATCGTGTTAAAATCCAATCAATAGTTTTTGCACTATTTTTGAAAAATAAAATAAATACATACATGTATACTGACAAAAACTCATTGCTCTTCTCTTGGCGCCGAACTCGAGTACTTCTATGGTAGCAATTACTCACGAAACGCAATTTCATTCCAGAAGATGTAGCATTACTAGACATTGGTTTCCTGAAGGAAAGTGGGAAGGAAGTATCACAGCAACGCAAGTTACACCAAGCTTTCCTTAATCCTTTAAAAACTTATCTCAAATAAACTATAATTTAGTTTTTATACTAAACATTTTCGAGTACATAATATTTTATTTGGTCGTTAAACAATTTGTATGTTACTATTTCATTCATAAGCTATATTTTAAGAGGAATATTCAGAGAATATGACATGTCTGCTGTAAGTAATGAGTTTGTTTTAGCGGGACAAAGATTTCGGGTATACCCTAACTCTCCGGAATTAATGTGTTGTCAACTGAGGACACTAACATGTAGGATTGTTTGAGAACTATACTTCAGGGGCTTCTAAACAAGCAGCTAGCAATAATTCCGCTTGTTACTTAATGTCCTAGAATATTCCACAGTTTTAGATATAAGTTTTGTTTGTTCGACGTAGCTGTTGTGCTATTATAGTGTGCTATAATACTATAATGTGATTATTAAACTAATCGTCAGTTAAAACATTTTGCATAGTAAGTAATATTTCATTAAAAAAATCATTAGAAAGGACGCGTTCACATTTTTCGTAAATTTCAGATCACAAGTTCTATGAAGATTAAATTTTAAATTACTCTAATGCTTTAAGAAAAAGCAAACGAAGGGTAAAATCTGCATTTCCAATGGCTTAATATTTAAGCTTCTTACTCGAAACGTCGCTACTGATCCAATGCATGTACCTTCTCTATCTCGATGTTGTAAAAAATAAAGTGATACGAATTCCTTATTGTTTTATTTTTAGTAAGTAGTTACTCCGTAGTAACAACTTTAAAAATGAGTTGGTCAACCTCAATCCACAGTTAAAAAATTACAAATATGACAAATGTCATCAAATTTTAATTAAAAAACGCGGGAAACTCGGGCGTGGATCCCTATGAGATTATTTACAATGCTTCTTTCATTTTGCGCGGTGGGTGAGTAATTCAGTAAAAATTCGTGACACCAAACCTCTCATGCCACATGCAGCTTGAATTAATTTAGTATCATATATCATTTTTCAAAGCGTATTATATCCTATTTAGGTGGTAAAAAGAAATATTCTGTCGTTACAAGTGTAAGTGTTAGTTTTATATATTAATCGAATACAGATGATATAAATCTTCTATTTAATGCAACTAATGTAAACATTCTTCTGTCAAATTAAAAAATATATGTATTTTTTAACATAATTCATTCGAATTCGGAAGTTTATTAGCATTTCAAGAATTAATATTGAATCAAAATGCGATTTCATACCGAGTAATTTATCAGTCCGCTTTGCAGAGCATTTTCATACGATGCGGTTTACCGAAATGATTTTCTTTGACGAGTTTCGGTGACAAATTTTGTCACAATTTACGAAACTCTCTAACCGAAAATTCATATTAAATATAATCATAAAATGAATTTTTAAAATCCTAGATGATATTATAAAAAGCTATAAGATAACAGAGGCTCTAAAAATAATCAAACATTTTAACACAAAATTTTATATTTTTATTTCTTTACATCCACGTTCCTAATTTAGTGCGACCGATGACCTGGCAATGAAGTAATAACAATAAACGAGAAAAAGTTAACCTAAGCTGACCTTTTACAGGTTCTAGAAAAAACATACAAACGGTGTAACGTATCTTTTTTTGTAGGTTAGTTAATAGTCTTACCGAAAATCAAACTTCAACGAGCAATGATATAAGTAAGAAATAATATGTTAGAAATGTCAAATAGTTGTCGTGTTACAGATATCTATAAAACCACACTTTAAATGCAACTGAGAATCATCAAGCAAAAGCATATCCGGGTAACTACTACTTTAAAACATTCTATAACAGACTGTAATGCGAGTCGAGCAAAAAGGCCATCTATATTCAGATTTTACATATGAATAAAATGAGTAGTTTTCTGTTGTCTAGATGTCCATTTGTAAAATTATGTATTCGTAAGCGAAAACAAAAGGTAACGTCGCAAACTAATTATTTAAAAATTCAATTGTCTTTGATTTTTCGAAAACTAGAATTTAAAGTCAAGTATTTTATTCTAATACATCTACTAATATTTATATTCGCTTAAGTAAATTTTAATTTAAACTGTATCTCTGCATTGCAGTATATTTAAAACGTTTAGAATATAGTAGGATAAAATACTTACCATATTTTGTATAAAGTAAAAGTCACGTTTGTGCATCAGGGAAAAATCAAGAAGTTTACGTGAAAAGAATTTTATATATTACTTCAAAGTAAAAATCTGTTTAAAATAAACAGATGGAAAAAGAATTCATCAACACTTGAAACTACATATTTTATTATCTGTTTTCTATAACATATATTAGATACATCATTATTTGTTGATTTAATCAATAATTATTGAAGTATACAATATTACATTGCTTAGCAAGTGCTTATAACACAAGAGGAATATTATAAATGGGCTCTCCGTATCGAGGATACTCGATTAATGGCCCTTCTATGGCAACTGGTGTCAGATAAAATATATTTTGTTTCTAATCGAAGCCATATTAATAATTAAACATACGTACAATCGGGTACAAAAGTACATTATAACAACATTAATCTTAATACTAATATATATCATTGGTGCAATTGATGTTCTCTATTTTTTAAATTACCTTTAATAGGTACTTATATGTTTAAGATAATGTTCTACTCTTGTCTCGACTTACCTAGTAGTGTTAGGATGATTAATGGCTTTGAATGTGGTTATACCTACTTGACGTGCAAAAATAAATACATAAGTATGTAAAATGCTTAACATAAAAGGCTTACAACTATACATACGAAGATTTAGTTTTGAAGTCTTTGTGCGATCGTTATTATTCGGTTAATATGATTTTTCCTTCACTAGAAAATATAGATTTAATCGCATCCGGAGAGAAAGGATCATCCCTTTCGAAGGGTTTCAGTGTAATTCCCGTATTATTGAAACGGTTTCTACTTTCCAGTCCGATATGAAATTCTTAAAGATTTCCGTTGTTCTATTAATAAAAGTTAGACTTATCCTTACTTCATTTATAAATGCAAAAGTTCAAATCTATGAATTAATAGTTTTTGTTTACTCTGTCACACAAAAACTACAAAATGGACTCTGCTAAAGACATATTAGATCTATGATTAACAATTAACCTACCCTTTATACAGGTATAAGTTATTAACCCGGGCCAGAAATTTAATAATTGCTTTTAATTATCCTTTAAGAAATAATATTGGCAACACCATATAATAGTATATTACACCAGACTATGTATTAAACAATCGTGTTCAAAATGCTTAATTCTATACAAATACTATGATATGATAATTTTATTGTAATTACGAAGCTCGGCTATAAACACGTCGGATGCATGTTGCTTCAATATTATACTGCATATTTTAATGCTGTGTAAAACAGACTTTTAAAGATAAAGATAAAAGGCAGAATGGAAATGTTAAACATTCATGCAAA
Organism: Eurema mandarina; assembly: GCA_018238005.1. Taxonomy (NCBI): domain Eukaryota; kingdom Metazoa; phylum Arthropoda; class Insecta; order Lepidoptera; family Pieridae; genus Eurema; species Eurema mandarina. The sequence continues at coordinate 12,845 of DWAJ01000721.1, forward strand.
TCCCTCATTGTTGGCTTTTATTTTTATGTATGAAAAGTGAGGAGAAAAAATTAAATTCATTTAAAGCATTATTTCTCTCATGTTATTATTTAAGTATATTAAGCTGGAAGCTTTTCGAGCATATAAAAAGAAATACATGAATAAAAATGTTTCATGTGATGATAAAGAAACATGTATATGCACGTGTTTGAGTTTTTAATCTGTGGAAAATTTGGTTGTTTAAACTAAGACTGACTGTTTGTTTGCATTGAATTGGTTTAAAAAAATCTTTTACTATTGTCACCATTCCCGGATAACATATTAAGTCTTTCGACATCACACTTAAATATGGAGTTATATCCCTATTTTCCAGTTAAAAAGCCTATGTTTTATCGTTAATCGGCTCAGCAGTTTGAAAGCGTAAAATTATAAAAAGTTTCAACCCCTCGCGCAACCTTTTGAGGGATGTTTAAAAAAAACTTAGCCAATGTCCTTCCCCAGGCTCTAGACCATCTGTGTACCAAATTTCGTTTTAATCGGTTCAGTCGTTTTAGCGTGATGGAAAGACAGACAGACAGAGTTACTTTCGCATTTATAATATTAGTATGGATTATTATTTTATTTATGAAATATCAGCATTTGAGCTCTAGTACAGTTGAGAAAACTTTATGTATGTATTGTTTTAATACATAAACAGATTTAGCGGTTTTAATAAAGTTGAATTTTATTTATTGTACGGGGCACATCCCAATACAATACAATATCTCTTTTGGGACGCTACATCATCCTACAAATACATGGTTATGAAAAAAAAGAAAACTGCAACCTAAATAACATCAATAATTATTTATTAACAATTTAATGTTATTTACAACAACACAATTACAGGTTTAAAGATAACATAGAAGTCTTTTTATTTCATTCTTTGCTCACGTGATTTCAATGAATATTTACACTAATATTGGAACCATTTAACAATCTTGTGTTAAACTAGTGATGTATACTAGAATTGCTTTATCAATAAGAGTATATAAAAAACAAGATTTAGATATCCTCATCTTTTAACTAATGAAGCTTGGCTGGCAAGGCATAGAATATAATTAATATTTACAATGCGAACCTTTCCCGTATATTTTTAATTTAAAAATAGAATTACGGACCCAATATTATCGGGAAATGCTTCAATCATAAATTTATCGATATTTTATGCTTTATTTATCGCGTACATATCAGCATTATTTAAAATATCTAACCAATAGAATACGATCTTTTAAATGCTGCATAGCGTCTTCTTCTACAATATTTCCTTTTGTATTTTCTTCTTCGTTGATATCCTTTCAAATTATCATTTTTATACAAAGTCTCCAAAATGTTCGCCCATTTCTCGTCTAAGTCTTCGGCGGGCTCGTCGTTTATTAAAATAATAGGTTTGATAAAAGTTGGGCGATTATTTTCAATTTTAACGTTATCTTTTATAACGTTAGTCGCTACATCCGCGCAAACGTATCCGTCTTCGTGCAAATTCAATTTTGAATTTTCTTTACTCGATAAAACTGATATTTCTATGTTATTGTTCGACACAACATCGGAACTTTGGTCTTCTGCGTTTTCTAAAGATGCATTCAAGGCTGCTTCGGCATCTAGCAGTAATAACTGAAACATGAAAAATAATAAATAATTTAGCACTCTTAAAAATATTAATGCAATATTATAATATAAATTTTACGTCAGTACGCTTAAACGAAATCAAGTACACACATAGATTGTGTTTGTATTACTTAATATTATAATCACTATAGGTAATATATTTTGTCACATTTCATTTTTAAAGTATTCCTTCAATCTTGTTCGTCATAGCGATCCATTTAGATTAACTTAAACAAATATTATTTGAAAAAAAATCATAAAATTAACTTAAGGAAAAATCAAAGAAAACACAAAGCAAACCCTGTATTATTTGGTGTGAAATTCTAAATTACGAGGTGGATGTATCGAGCGCTAACTATTGAGTGTAGGAAGTCACAATCCAACTCTATTTGAAGAACAAAGGAGGCTACAGATTGAACCTCTACCAGATTAATGTTCATTGCGAAGTAAACAAGAGCGGAACAGATAGTTTGTAATAAAGCTAGAATGTATCCGCAATGTGTAATGTAACAGAATTTCCTATTCGCATCCTCAAAGCATCGTAAACCCATAACAAACAAATCCCAAACGCCTTCTGATTATGTTATACGGTTGGAGACGGCCACAAGCCGTGTATTGATTTTATACTATCGATACCTGATTTCCAAGAAAAGGAACAAATTGGCCATAGAAAAACACATTCTTTTCTTATCAATAGAGATCGTTAATGGTATTCATGTTTGTCGAAATATTTTAATAACTACATAAATTTTGACTATAACGAACACGATCGTCGTATTTAAAAGGTAAGGATATTATGATATATGTATATTATAGGATATTAAAATGACAAGACGTTGCTAATTTATTCTACCTATTAGTTTAATAGGGGACCGCAGTCCTAGTTTCAATCGTTACGGAAAATCAATTACGATAGCAACTGGATACAAGCCAATACCAATAAATGAATTTCAATCGGTTTGAAAGCAAATGAGCGTGTCACCTTATGTTAAACGATAAACCATCAATAAACATTGCTGAAACATGAATATAACCCGCCTAATTAGAGAATTAGTACCCGTAATAGGATTACAAGCAAGATGGAGTGTCTACTTCCGTAATAGACATGGCGAGCGACAGATGATACATCTACGATACTATTATAACAAAAAGAATACAACACTTTTTATTAAAAAAATTAGGCTTTGTTAGATGTTTACTTATCCATGATTAATTATCTGTACAATATGTCATCTGCTCTATGATTTATGCATCCTATACTCTCTGGTTGACAAACTCAAAAATAAGAAACGTAGTGTTTGTGAACCTCTGTACGAATAAAAAGATTACAGCTAAAAAAAGTAATAGGATTCATAAACAAAATATATGAAACATATCATTAAAGGTAATTGATACGGTTTGATGCAAAACACGAAAATGTAACCAATCGACGTCACATCGTTCGGCAGTATGTTGACAAGGTGAGCTGTCAGTTCAATCAAATTAACCGCCGGTCAGGTAACGTGGTACATGCATCGAATTTTAGTAGTTATTGAGTCTATCGAGAGCCCTGAGCTAAACTCGTTATACCTACCTACGAGTATGTGCTGTTTACTTTACACCAACCGCACGGTTAATTAATTTGTTATATAAATTTACACGTACAACGGTTTTATACTTTTAATTATAAAAAGCTTAGTGGTTAATAGTTGAAAAATATTTCTCTTGAGATAGTATGAAAAATGCTTCATACAAATTTAAATAATTTCATATATTATAATCTCACTAAAAGACTGTAGAAAAAAATGGTGCTACACTACCCACATGCTTGACTTTTTGAACTTAACCTTGCGTATGATGAGTGATGTAAACAAAGGGATTAGAAAAATAAACACATTTTTTCCGCTGATACTTCCCTTTTACGACCGATGAGTTATGATGTTTTAAATATACTATGATTATCTTTTACATACCTTCACCTTAAACTTAGTAAAAGTATCTTTAACCTTTATTTTCTAATATGTTTTTAGTATTAGTCAAAAATGTTTACAAACTAAATTAATTTAATTAGTTATCGCGAAAGTAAATGATTTTGAATAATAGTTTGTATTTCAACGTTCTGCAGGACTTAAATGAAAGATATTCCTTTAATATTTAAATATGGTACCTGAGCAAATAACAAAAGATAAAGCGATTACTCGTGTAAGGAACGTGTTGAGTTTTTCTTTGTAAGTATGCAAATTGAGTGTTAGTTGAAGTTTTATAAGAAACTTTCCATCTTTTATTTTACATCGCAAGAATTCTCTTAGAGGAAAATCTAAAACGCGACATGTGTAGTCTTAAACAAAACTCACAGAAGAATTGAAGTTTGTTCGAGGATTCGGAACTTTGTTCACACACAGATAATATTTGCATTCGGTTTATCATTCTATCTAAGACTTTACAGATCATATATTCTGTTACCTATTTTTTATTTACTTATTATTAAATAAATAAACGTATGATTGCTCTATTACTTAAAATAAACAAGAACAGTTTTTTATGATATAAATGCTTATACAGATATAAAATCAATATTACTGTCTGTCTGTAAACATAGTCCTAAAAGTAATTCTTACATAGCCCGAATCTTTAAAAAATTACGCAGACAATCTCCCATACTATTATAATAATAGTAGAACAACTCTTCTCTCCTATAAGCTTCAAATACATGAAATGCATCATTGATCTTGACTTTGGACACGCGTATACCTTCTCGATATATCTATCTGTTGTAAACACACTATCAAAGTAGCGTCTATCGATTTAGCGGTAGCATTAGCAGATATTTACGTTGAGAAACGGGCAGACGCTGGATGAATCAGCCGTGCTGTTTATACTTTATAGCCAGTTCTAATCAGATCATCTTCATTTTGACACTTATCGCGGTAACTGACGTAAGGAATAGGTAACATTGTTCCGGCTTACAGCCGATTGGTTGCTTTTGGTGAAGAAACATAAACAAAGCCATAGATAGCTATGCGGAACTTGTACCTGCTTAGTATACTATCTTGTTATATCAACAGGTAAGTTACTTTTTGTTACTTGGTAATTTTATTATGCTGTTAGTAGGATGCTGCCTAACTTCCATACAAAGGTGTGTGTTGTTATTAAATTATTTTCATCTTTTTGCCCGTATCAAAGACTTGAACTTGAGTAGGGTAGTTGAACTAACCATCTAAAACACTATTGAGTATTGCACTCCCGATACTTTACATTAGCCAGTACCCTCCGGGTGCCAGGTAATTTTAAAACCAAAAAACGCCAGACATGTTAAGAATGTTCATAATCCTGTTTGCTATTGGTACCACGAGTAACTCTCCTCATTCACCGCTAGAAAAATGCAAGATAAGTATAACCATCATTAAGTTTAAAAACATTTACCCGTTTCTTGTCCTTTGAAGCAGTATACAGGACCCACCCGACATACACAAACATAATAAGTGCCGGGACCACAAGACTAGCTACTACTGGAATGCGTCGAACCCACGCGTGGTATATCGCCAGCATGAGCAGGCATATGCCTACAAGAATCGCGATGTATCGACCAGTCCGTCGGCGCTCTTCCTGAAATATTAAGAGCAATATTTTAATACATAAATTATATTTGATATTAGGTAATTAACCAGTGAAATTAAAATTCAATTACGAAAAAAGTTAATTAAGTCTTTGTTAAATTCTTTTCGTTCAACAAATCTACTAATGTAAGTTGTAACGTGTTTATTTTTCTTTTATTAGTTCTACTTTTACATTTATGTCTATGAATAGAGAACAGATGTATTGTTTAATGTATAAAGAGGATTACCGGCCTATTTTTTTTTCAAGAGGTTTTTTACATGATTGTCGATAAGAGATTTTTGATACCTAATAATATACTTGAAATAAAACGAGAATCTTTATGTTTTTATTATAAAAATCACATGCAATTCAATGATTATGAACATCTGTATGTCTTGATATATTTTATAATGTTAGAAATTTACTCGTAAGTTTATTTAGGGAAAAGGACATTATACGTAAACATAATTAAACTACTACGCACATAGTTGGGTAATTTTGTCTAGTACTTGTTTATGTGATATTTATCATATAAATAATAGATTTTGATAACACATTGTGGATTATTCACATCGTTTCAGCCACCTTACCCACAGACAGATATGCTTGCGGTAATCATGATAAATTGAATGCGCTGTGTAATACATATTCCGATAATTACTTTTCTTTTTGTCGATATTTTTGGAATATCGAATTATTAAGGACTTATTCCTTAATAATTCCAATACATAGAAAAAAGGGATTTGTACATTATATACAGTACAATTGTTTGATACGGTTTCTTTAAAAAACTAAGAATAAAAGAAAGAAGAAGAGAAAACCAACTTCTTTTTTTCATTGACAATAACTATACATTTAATCTCTTTCAAACTGGCTTTTAGCCTGGTTTACAGTAAGGCTACAATCAAGAAAGTCACTGATGAGTATGGGTAACTATTGATAGGAAGCAGCTCAAAATTGATACATTCCTAGACTAGTAATTCATTCAATAATGTTAATGATATACTGCTGAGCTAAAGAGGTTTTGTAATTACTTGCGTGGGTCGACGTAAGTGCATTGTGAGGAGTGAAACAATTGTGTCTTGGTGTACTGTTTCCGCCCGGGTACCACAAGGTAGCGTTTTGGCCCCACTATATGTGTCTATTTTTATTGAGTCATGTTTTTATGTCTGAGACCATCTTGTAAATGAGGGGTTATTTATTGACCCATTTATCACGTGACAATCTTTCAGACTACACTACATTTTTGGAATGAACAATTCGGATTCCTGGTAAATCCAAAATATTCATGTACATATTTGCAATTTAGTATGAATATGGTGTAATTTCAAGTCAAAATATATTCGCTCCTTACGTTAAGATTGTAAAAACAATGCGAATACACTTACTTCCTACACGTAACTAGGAACTTTGCATTCATATTTCATAGAACTGTCCAACTAATAGGAAAGTTAAAGCGGTTACATGTTTGCATGCGTTTTATTCTAGACTACGTAACTTTAACCCATCGCAGTGATGAACTGAAGTTCTTTCTAGTAAGATTTTGCCAGAACATTCTTAACTTTCTATTGCTATATCGCATTCTAAGTAATCCTAACTCAATGCCTTATCTAAAATACATGATATTGAAATCTCAACTTGCTATGAACAGGGAAGCTGCTATAGTATAAGTAAATGATGCTAGTCACCAATTAAGGTAGATTCGTAGTGAGACGGTGCAAGCCTCGATTGACTAGACAATAATTGTTGCCATCGAATTTCGAGAAGCAAACGAGATTTTAGGACCTACATCGTAATATTACAATCTGACTTAATTATTTGTGTAATAAAATAGTTTTACATGGATACAAATGACAATTTATTTCACAATGAAAAATAAATTAAAAAATAAAATAAAATAGACCTACATACTGTATAAGCGCGTTTCGCTTTTCATGATATGGGCGGACGGATATTTTGTTTAAAAAAAGTGACGCGAAAAACCAAAACGATCATGACGATCTATGACACACAGTCAAAAATTGTTTCTTTTTTATTTTAAGCTTGGTGGGAAGGTCGAGGTTCAACTTGGTCGAGTTTTACGACTGGCACCCTTGCGAAAACATATGAAAGTCTTTGATTCACTTTAAGTAAATATCTATGTGAGCAAAGTCGTTTGTTTTTATTTTCCCTTTCTGTTAAGAGATTACTTGTTAGTTATAGTCATCAATATTTCAAAAATAAATGCAATGTAATATTTTCTAATGTGTAAGAATATGTTAAATAATACATCTTGTCGACACGCTAAATTTAATTGTATAAACAATGTATTCCATTAATACCGCGTGTTTTTGATAAAATGTTTTCTTTTAAAATATATTATTAACATCATGATGAATTAAAATATGGGAAGAAACTAAGATGACTTTCATGGACTTTTTATTTGATAAATCGCTATTTCATAACAGGAATACAACCAGCTGTCACATTGCTTACATAACCTTAAACATTAGATGCGAACACAAATTAATATAATTAAAACAAAAAAGAAAAAATCAGTACGATTTTAAGTACCTATAACACACTTCAAACTGTCATATAATATAAAAATTATACAAGCATTACATTTTCAATTAATAAATTCGTTACTATAAAATTTATTTAAAATGTAAAATAATTATAATTATCGAACACGCTGAGTAAATTCAATATGGAATTTCATTAAATGCTTAAAACTTCACTGCAATGAAATGCCAGTGGGCGGAAAATTTTCACACGTGGTTCAGAAGCTATAGTAATTTTAACTGGTGATTCTCTTTAAATACAATTATTTTGAAGAAAAACTGTACACTCATACTTTTCCGTGAAGCTTTTAGTAGACATTTACATTGCTTAATGGTTATTCTCTCTTAAATACACCAACCTATCGATAAAAGTTTGTGTGGATTTTTAGGTGTGGTATTAAAGTCTAATATTATCTACTTTTTTAGTTCTGGCATTAAGACTTAATATTACTCTTATAAATTATAAAATAAGTAGGTAGCATAAATATTTAGAATAAGCTATTTTGAACGCACAATTCACGTATGCACAATTAACGAAATAACCTAAAATAATACTTAATGATTTAAAAAAAAAATATAAGCTTCTGAAATAAACTCCAAAATTAAATACTCGTATATGAACTGAACTGATCAATTAAATGGAAGAATCTTAAATTTTAAATTTGATTTAAATAATATATTATGTATATTTCAAATCCTAATTAGTGTTATAAGTATAATTACGGCAAAAGAATATCACGATATAAATATTTACCTAATTTCTTTTTATAAGGCCTCAATCACAGATAATTAATAAGACTTAACTTTTTGATAATAGCTTTCCAAAAAACAAATTAAGTTATTTTATATGGGTAATCAGCTACATCTACATAATACAACATAAACATTTAATTATTAAAAACACAGAATACACACAAATAACTATGTACAGCGTGTATGAAGAAAATAGAAAGCTGATAATATTAAGGAAAGTAAATGTTATTTTGTTTGAAAATTACCTTTACAGAAGAGACAGGCGGTATATGAAGAAGGTTGACTGAGCTTCTTACCTCGTTGTTTAATTTCAAATTCATTGTGCTGTTAAATTAAAATAAGAAAACCTTTTATACAGAATACATCTTAGTTTACCGCAAAATGACGAAATTTGTACTTAAACAAAAATACATTTTCACAATCAATAAATAAATATAAATTTTAATTTTTATTGCACCCAACACTGAAACACGTTTAAATATCGAACGTTATATTTCGCAATGTCCGTGCGTGTGCGCGCGCTCCGACGGAGGCGCCAGAACACTGCAAGAATTAACATAAATACATAATGAACTTACGCTTTGTTTACTCCGATCGTTAAAAACGCGTAAAGTTCTGCAAGCTTTAGGTATCACTCGGTGAACACGCTTCGGCCCATCGACGTTTCCACGATCCCATAACAATGGAACGCTTAATCATTTGCTACGGCTATATCGACGTTTGAAGCTTACCAGAGCATTTTTTATTGACTGCACAATGTTAACCATACGCACTAACTATAAACAATTTTTGCTATCTAGAATTCACCGTGTAAAACCACAATCGAAAATTGCAAACATATTCACCGCTCCGCTGAGTGATGATTTGCGGTTTCCACGTTCGGATGTTTTATGTTTTTGGGTTCTGCTTATATTTTATGAACCCCATAGTATTCGCAGACGGACGTTATGGCCTATCAATGTTGAAATATTTTGGTAATAATATTGTTAGCATTGTGTTTTATTGGATGCACAACCTCAAAAATAAACTCGGTAAGTAGATATTCTAGTAACATTATGTATTGGAATGGCTATATATTTCAGGGTTTAGTTCTATAACTAGGTGGTCTAATGTACCATACTATCTACTAATCCTACATGCGTCTCATCTCATGTGAAGACGAGGAACTGAGCAAAAGATAGCCGTAATGGTGAGCTCCACCCATGAACAGATGCAAAGTTAATTTCATCTGTCTGTCTGGAATAAAGGAAGGCGGGAGGGGAATAAGGGCCCCCGGTGTTTCCGTTTACTATTTTTATACCGGTTAACTTTGCATTAGTGGTACCACCACGAGCGACCCGGTTCAATCCATTCATTCATATTTCATTATTAATCTATGAAGAACATTAATCTCATGTTTTAGCATGTTTTTTTTTATACGGAACGCAACATTTTCGCTGCGCTATCTTTTATATATTCATTTAGTGGGAAGGTATTTTTAATAGTTTGTTTTGTTCACGCCGGAAAACTAAACAACTATCCAAGCAACATTGTTATTGAATAGCGAAGCGATATATCTGACGTCGGCGTTTTATGGACTGGCAACGTCCATACACATCTGGGTAAGTAACGATTTAAAATATCCTTTAGAGAAATTTGAATGAATGAAAAATAACATGTTTGTTTTCTTACGTTAAATAATTTAACGTATTTACTTTTATAAGATAGCTGAAGGTAGTTTTTAACTGCTTTTAGTTCTGCTAAAAATCCATTAAATCGCTGTAAATATACTATTCCTTTGAACGTGTATATGAAAGTACTTTAGGTTTGTTCTCAAAAACTACCGCACACCGTAAGTGTTCACATTTTTCTTTAAAAACAACTTGTAGCAAAACTTTAAGGTAACAATTTATCACTATCTTGTTTTTACGACACGACTGTATAGTTTTGACACAATTCTGCAGTACATACTGCCATTGTTCTTATTTCTTTAAAAAATACCTACTGAAATCAATCATTTACAGCTTACATAATATTACAAAGAATCATATACCTATATCTATACCTATTATCTGTATCAATATGATCTTATAGTCATCGTATTTATATTAAATATAAGTGAAGATTGAAAGTCCCTTAATAAATTACCTTACTTAAATAATGAACCGAATTTGTATGAGATACATGGATCTTACGGCTTTTTACGGTAGAACGTAGATTCCAGACATTTTTTTAAAGTTACACTTTTATTTTCTTAGCTTTATTATAATGAATATTCATGAACATAGACATTTACTTATTAAATCGTAAGATGTGTAACATTGGATGCTACAATTTCTATGTTAATTCAACAGACTTAATGGAACTTCAGAAAGACCTTGAAACTTTTCCATTATTCGTCTATTGTCTGTCTTTGAGAGAGCTTAATAGCAGGTGGGCTTTGTGGGTCGGAGATCAAATTGTTTCACAGCTACGAATTGAAATTGTTATTCGTTAAAATAACGATTTAATCTAGAAGAAACAGATTAAATACAATCACGATATTTTAATACCACTATTAGTTAGTAAATGTCCTAACTTGGAAATAATCAAAATGGAATATTGTGAGTTTTGCTTATAAAACAAGCAATGATAATTTATAAGTCAACTTCCATTTCATACAACGCTCGAGAAAACCCAAGCGCAAGTAAAAGAAATAGAAATGTATTTGTTATCGATTCTAAGTGGCATATTAGATTGGCTGACTAACCGGTTTTGTAGTGTGCCCCCGGAGTAAAGAAAATAACTTTTATTAAAGTTGTAATCTGTACACAAGTTTAAAGTTCTATACAACTAACATCGTGATACAAATGATGTAAGTGATAGTTATTGAGACTATATATTTAACGTCGCAATAAATTTCAAGCCGTCCAGTATTATTTACAGATAAAATATTATCATGATTTAAACGGAACACATGTTCTCACATCTGAGTGGGAAAAGTATAAAAAAACTTGTTAAAACTTTAATGCCAGCATGGTTTTAATTTATGTAGAGTGCTTTCCGGTATATTACACGTAGGGATAACATTTTCTGAATGTTTACAGTAGACTATAAAACGTGTTAGTTATTACTATTCCATAAAACAAAACGTCCGCTTCGATTGTTAATGGGGCTCTCCGTGTTCCGTGAATAGTGAATCCTCTGGTACTCTGTAGAAAAAATATTACCGATAATTTTATTAATAATAACGAGCTACTTGAACAAACTATGAAACTTGCTGGTTTATAAAGTATTTACAGTTTATTCATTTGTCTAAAGCTCTCTACTCTGTTTTGTTAACAACAATGTTACTTGAATACTTTCATAGCTAATGTCAGCTAAAATTTCACGGTCGCTTTAATCGTTATTATATTTTGAGTGCTTTAACTAGTTTTTCAGTGGAAAATTGAGTTTTTATATTTATTGTCGATGGAGTTGTGTTGTGAGGCCACAACAAGGCCGGATACGACCGTCCTACAGAAACTCCTTTACGTGTTAAGTTCTGGCATAAATCATAAAATGTTGAAACGATGAGGGAGTTTTCTGATTGTAAGCTATCCTTTTACACCTAAGGAAACTTTCAATAATGGTGGTTAATTGTAAGTCAAATAAGGCGCGCAGCTATGTGTTAATTCAGGGTCTAAACTACATGCTAGATATCATCCAAATCCATTAAGTAGTTTTTGCATGAAAGACTAACATACATCCAAACATTCATAGTCACAAACTTCTACATTTATAATATAAGTAAAATTACAGCTGCATTTGTTAAAATTTAATATCTATAACAAATGAAACATGAACATTTAGTGTGTCAATCAGTTCACTCCCATAACACGTTTAGGTTCCTTAGTTGAATGTCAAATGCCTAAAGATCTAGACTGGGAACGCAAGCTAGTGTTATTGACCTGTGGCATGTTGCCCAATGCACATGTGACGATGCCAACATCATGACACCATAACTCACTCGGGCCCCTGCCAAGAGAATCAACTAGCTTCTAGAACGATTAAGAGCTACCACAAACGATTGTTCCATTGTGGACATTCAAGTTTGAACTATAAAGGTGAGAATATTAACAAAAATCGATTTTTTTTCTATAATGATAGAAAATGTAGGCTACGCTTAGGATGAGCTTTTGTAACAAAATAATAAACATGAATAGAAACTCCAATTAGTCATAACTTTTTAAATAAACAACATCTTATAGCACGCGTCTAGGGAAATTTAAAGGAAACTTTATGTACAATCTTTAAGTTTAAATAAGATCTTTTCTTTAAAAATTTGGCTCTCCCGAGAATGCAGAGTATTTTAAACTTTACAAGACGCTGAAGGTATCTACGTTGTAAGTATATTTCATTTATGCTTTATTATTTAATCGAGTTCTTACAAAACAATAAACCGGTCAATTGCGGGTTTATTGATTTGTGAAGTTTAGAGTTACCTAGGGTAAAGATAAACACTTAAGTTATATAAAAACAGTAACACAACATTAGTTATAGGTTTTAGTACTTACATATAAAGTTTTAGCTAAAATGAGAATAATATTAATGCCTTAACTTTATTAATCAAAAGAACCATTATTCATCCTTATATTTTCGACCAAACTTCTGCTATAACCTGACGTTATGGAAAATGTTTCGTATTTTCGTTATTAAAATAATAATATTGCCTCCGTTAAGCTCCTTTTATAATATGAGTCATTAGGTTTTGTTCTGTATATTAATTTTAACGAGTCATAAAGTGTCAGACTGTTCTAAAAGCACGTAGCGAATTTGTAAACGATTTTAAAATGAACCTGACCTGGTTACATTATTATTGCAGAACTGGCAATCACTTCTTTAAGAGTCATGCTCGTAACATTATTTTCAACGTTGTCATAAATTTATCCATAAATTCTAAAGTTAAGTGCATATTTTGTTTCAGTCTAAATTATGATTGTAAGTTATCTTTAAAATGTTGAAATGTTCAGATACCTCAGCAGTAAAGCATACCTGTAGGTACACTTTGACTAGAACTAATAGATGCCCACGAAGACACTACAGTTACTATACTTGCAGATCTACAGTTCGATTACAGATCATTTTGAGGGTAGGATCCAATAGTGGTTAAACCTTTCATGACTGCAACAGACTTTTAGGAACTTTTCACATCGTCGCCACTAGTTCGGCAATAGGCAACATTGCTAGGATGTTTACAAGTAGCCAATGACTACTTTTAAATTATGGATGCTTTGTACACAAGTACCACTTAGTATACACCATAGAGTAGCAAATATTCTTCTAGTGTTAGATATGAGATTCTTATAAAGACTTTTATATTTATTTTATTAATTTATAATGATAGGTAGGTACGCAAGAAACTTTCACTCCAGGTAAAACAAAAACAATATTTTCTTATTTTTAGATGTGCAGCACTTTTTATGTGCACTTAATGTAATTTATGTACTTACATACAATTATAATTTTTCCATGATTTCATAATTAATTATTTTCGCGGGTGAAATATGGAGCAAATATTATTTTAAATTCATAAAAAAATACTTGATGAAACATTGTTTCTTAATTTCATTTCATTAACAAACAATTAAGGAACAACAGAATTACAAAAAAGATAATATTATTCTGTTCTTTGTAATAGTATAGCTGTTGTTATGTTAGCAAAAATGTATCTCATTCGCAGTTTCGCAGTTTATGCATGGCCGTGCTTAGACGAGTTTTATCACCCACCTCTATGACCTTTTATGAAAAATTGTACATTGTAAAGCCTGTCGCTTTATGAAAGGAATAATGTCTAGTTGTAAAACGGCTCGTAACCCATGTCATCTGTTTTACGTAACATTGTTACCTGGCGTCATGTCATGTATTAGTTTCATTTATTTTTATAACCTAGTAGATAATGGATAGGTGACAAAAGAGAAACGAAGCATATTCTTTTAAGTAATAAAGGCAAAAATAATAACCAGGAAAACGTAATACACATTGATCTTTATTTACTTTAAAAACTAACTTTGATCGTAGTATGCCTAAAAGATAGAATTTACTTAAACTTTTTATCATTACAACTGTCAAGTCTACTCAGAAATACCTATCTATATAGAATTCAGTTCTCGATTCAGTATATAATGAGTATCCAGTTGTAAATCTACGATTCGTAGAGTCATTCTCAAGTCAAAGCAATACTGAGCTAAGTTAAACTTAAACCTAGTCAGATGGTTTCTGTCTCTGCGGCTCTAACCACCGATAGCTTGGGCATCGCTCCGATGTTGGTGACCTTCTTGTTTCTTACACTATATTTATTTTTGTATTTACGTTTAAGTATTTTACTTGTGTATCTTATGTTATATTATAAACATTTAAATGAGGGAATCTATACTTATAATAAATCTGTAGAGAGGTCAATTCTGTACATGAAATATATTTCCAAAATAACTATCAGGGGGTGATAAGGGATCGGTACTGACGCTAAAAATGCAATTAGAAAAATTTTTGTCTGTCTGTCTGTCTGTTTGTATAACCGTTATAGAAACTAAAACTACTGGACGCATTTTAACGAAACTTGCTACAATTATTCTTTATTTTCCTGAGCAGGTTATAGTATACTTTTCATCACGCTACTTTCAATAGTAGCGGAGCAGTGAAGGAAATGTTGGGAAAAAGGGAGAATTCACTCCATTTTTTAAGCTTCCGTCGCGTGTGCCTCCTTAATCGTTAAAGTTACACAGAAATCATGTATGACGGAAATGTTCTCCTTAAAATTATATACAAAATATTTCAGGACAGCATATGTCTATCTTTTATAGTTGACTTACAATAACACGCGTAACTACCGAATGTTTAGCAGTTCGAAGCGCTCCGATTATATTTGTCTACTCTTACGTTTATAACACTCTCAGTCATACCTAATTAAGAAAGTTAACATCATTAACTATTCCATAAAAAAGAATCATAGAAATCGGTATAGAAACAACAAAGTGAATAAGGATTAGTAAAAAAAAGCTTTAAATCACTTTAAAAAACTGCTCTTGCAATATTTGTACGGGACGTAATTTAATAAGATTTTTTTTTCATAACTTTCGTTTGTAGACTTCTTCAAACGAACAGTCTCGAAAGTTCGCAGTCTAGCTAGGCCCCAAGTGCGCAGTGCGGCTGCCATGTAGCCTATAGGCATTTTTGCGAAAAACTACGGAAACGCGGACGAAGTCGCAGGCAATAGCTAGTATAAAATAAATTGTTATAATAATAATAATAATTGTATTAAAGTAAATTACTATCCCATCAAAAACAAGACTTGTCAAAAAAACCAAGTCTCCCAACACAATTGTTCTACGGTAAAAAGTGATGAGATCCATGTAATACCAAGTCGGTTATTAATTTATTCAGTCTCTACTTAAGCGACTTTCTCGTCTTAATACGTCCAGTCCCTAAGACCACGATCGT
>DWAJ01000722.1:0-28726 GCA_018238005.1 Eurema mandarina
TACGCGTCATTTATGTTTAGCGCTGGACGAGAATAGCTGCGCATCGGTAGAATCGAGCTCGTAATTGACGTATTGGTGCGAGAAAGACAACACGACTGTGGAACCAATCAACGCTCGCGCACCCGACGATTACGCGCCCCGCGCGCCGTGCTGTCCCCTCGATACCTTATTTTTGAATTCTGCGCAGGTTTCGTTCAGCGCTAAAGATTCGTGACGCTACTTATATATCCCGGGAATCTACGTGACAAAAACCGCGGAGCACTGATAGCATTATATGAAAAACTTTCCTTATCAAGAAATATTGTATGTTATAAAAATACTGCGTTTTAGTGTTTTACAGCTTGTTGCGTTAATCTGTAGGAATTTTCGTTTATAATATGTGTACTTTACATAGTACGATAACAGCACTAGATGAATCTTTAAACACTTCATGTCGGGATTGTAAGCTTGGTTTATACCAGATTCCTTTATTAATCTTAATAATTCCCTTTATCCATAGATAGATATTAAAAAAAACAACATGCTAACGACAATTTATGCTAATATATTTATATAATTATATTATGAGAAATTCTTGCTTTCATAATATATTTATATTATGAGAGCAAGAATTTTACTTATTGTTAGAGAATAATTCAAACATATTTGTTAGTACAAATAAGGTAGTGCCAACCTGTAAAAGAAGCTCCGAAAAACTTAAAGCTCCAAAAACATTTAGTCTCACCAGTACAAATTATTGAAAATTTTCCTATGACCTCAACTCTGTTTACAAAAGCTTATACTACAGCCTAATATGGCTCAATAAAAAGGGCGAACATGTCTGACATTGGTTTCTAGGGATTACGAGTGATGTCACGTGACCGAGGGAACACCTACTGTGCGATCGCGGCGACTTTTTACTGGTCTGTGACGTCATACCGCATGCTACCTGCCAACGAACGCTATACAATATCAGGACTCGAAGGCAAACAATAGCTCCACGTCAATCCACGTAATGGCAGTTCTGATCTATTGTACACGGATTAGCAGTAGCTTTTGGAACATAGGATATTACGGTAGCTGGAAGAACAGGTAAATACAAATATATTATTTCATTACTGGATATTAAAGTGGGGGTTCTATAGCCGAGACCTACACACGCATAAGTAATATGACATCATATTAAATATGTTACTCCTGTGTATCTAAAAAAAACATTAATCTAAATCTCTAGTAGTTTGTAACGTGACGATAGGATTTCAAACTGGGTAAAATATTAGCTAAAGGTTATTGCATTGAAGGCAATTTAATTATTTTTTCATTTTATGAGAAGCCCATTGGATATAAGAGGATACCTTTTCGGTCAAATTGGCTACGTCCTCTTGGGCGTATCTTTGCTGTCTTTTTAGCACCTGAATTTATCGCATCGCACTCTTCTTCCGACGTCCATTTAAAGCCTGGACCTATTATGTAATAAGTTATCAATTATACGTACACGACCTGTCGTTCGTACAAAAATTCGATACAAGACACAGCAGATACTTTAAATATTTAACGATCCCAAACTTCGTGCAACATAAAAGTTTAAGTTTAAAATGCACAGCCATTCCAACGGGCCGTGTAGCTGGTTTTAAAAGCATGATGGTGAGAAATTTTAACAGTACACACCGCCCACGCATCGTCGACAATGCGATGCTAAATGCCTTTACTCATAAACGATATGCTAATATATTCTTTACCTATTAGCAATGCGACATACATACTAAGGCTGAGATGCCAGTGCCTTCACGAAGGGTTACACGGTATTCTTACTTCCTGCTATGATAGCATCATTACCACATGATCTTAGTTTTACTACGATACAGTTTTGTTCATGTCATTATTTTTGCATATAAATGGCATACCCTTATCCAAGTTCCAGTAGTTTCCTAGATACAACATGTATGTGAACCTTAATTACAAAAGCAAAATTCCTGTAATTTATCTTTAATCTAGTTGCCATCACATCACGTACTGTGTTTCTTTAGGAACCACAGACTGTTAAAGTAGCTTATACAAATATTTATTTATTAATTTCATACCGCTATGTATATAATCTGATTCAATTACAAAAGACTGGTAATTGCTCCGTTTTAAGCTATATTACATAATACTTCAGTCATTGAGCCAATTAACGTGAACGTGTGACGTTAGTGCGGCTATATTAAAATGTAGATAAGGCGTTTATAAGTTTAAATTTATCAAATACGTACTACAAAGTATTTACGATGTAAGAAGAACCTAACCATAATGTATAAGTAGGTACATACAATATAAAAATCCAACAATACAACTATTGGTATACGCATGAGGGATACAAAAAAAATGTTGTCATAATTCGTGTGAAAGTCTCTTAGAGTAAGTATCAACTATCAAAAGCCTACTTGACCCGACCCAGTAATAAACATCGATGGAATATAGTATCGCGTCAATACACTAAGATTTTCTTCAATTAAGTGTACCTACTTGATCGTTGAGAATGTATCATGCAACGAAAGTTCAAATAGTTACCATGATAAGATAAATACTTTGATATATTTGTTCAGTTATCTCGTCTTGAGATGTACCTACGAGTAATCCTGGTTTTCAGAGCATTGCAGAGAATGATAGATTAAGATATATCTATAGTATTATGTCATTTGTTTTAATGATCAAGATTTACGTATCCTTTATCTATAGGTAGGTACTCTTATTATAAAACTATATGTGTACAAAACTTGGTAGGAAGTAATAATCTTCATATGAAATAAATCGATTTTGAAATTTTATTACTAACAAAAAGCCAAAGAATAATATATATTTCTAGGAGTTTACGTGTAAGTAACTCTGGCAGTAACCAATCAATATTTCATTCTTATGTTCTATAAAGCTTCATTTTACACGCGCGTTTCGTAATCCGAAAATAGGCTGTTACCTTAAAAAAATGTTATCATTTTATTGGCTCTCAAAATCCTTCAATTGTACTGAAATAAGGAAAATATTCACAAAACAAACGCGAAGAAATGGGTTATGAAAATAACGGTATCAAGACTGAACGCACTCAGATAAGATAGCAATGCTGAACTGTTTACCGGGAGATGGCGCGATCCGCCGAGAATCTAAACACTTTAGTATGGAACGGAATTTGATTTCTAAGGGAGAAAAATACAGTTTTTCTATACGATAACGACGATTTATAAGATTTAATTAAGTAATAGTATTATGTGAAGCTGAAATGTTTTTTGGTCCAAACAGGATTTAGAACTGTTTTATGATAGGCACATCGTATCATTGTACTTGCAACTTAAAAGATTTTCAACGATTGGATTTTGATAAGACACACACTGAAGCCAACTTTACATATAACAATTATATATTCTTCAATAAGGATAAACAATTACGTGAGATTAGTATAAATCTATAATCACTTTACAACTTTCAATTAACATTGTAATACGCATTTTGGATTTCGTGAATTGATAAGCCGACAGTCGAAATATTTCGCATGTAAATACAAGAACTAATTTGCAATTGTTATCTAATAAATTACTCAGACGACATGTTCGCTATGAGTTTAAACGTGTTTTGTGGTATATTTAAAAGCAAAAAAAAACTTGTTTTGCGGCGTATTAAGCAGTCGCAATAAAACCCATTAAATATTTGATAAGGCAATTTCGTTTATGTATAATATAAGACGATTAGATGTATGTTAGTAACAAATATTTAAAAAAGTTATAAGTTGGCAACTTTTTCAAATTACGCAGCGTATTAACAAGTGATTCTATCTTTTAAAGGTCGGCAACACACTCGTTATCGTTGATCCCTTACTATCAGGTGAAAAGGTACTTGGACAATATAAAAATCTGATACCATAGTCTGTAACCAAATACAAATATGTCTGTAACATACCTACCAACATAGCACATATAGGTCGCGTCATCAATCTTTAGCGCTGAACGAAACCTGCGCAGAAGTAAAAAATAAGGTATCGAGGGGACGGCACTTCGCGCGGGGCGCGTGATCGTCGGGTGCGCGAGCGTTGATTGGTACCCCAGTCGTGTTGTCTTTCTCGCACAAATACTTCAATTACGAGCGCGATTCTACCGATGCACAGCTATTCTCGTCCAGCGCTAAACATGCGTGACGCGACCTATACGTACAGGTACTTTGGCAGTAAGTTTGACATGAGTTTGCACAGTTTTTGAGACGTAAGTTGCACAAAGAGCCAATATCGGTGTTCCTCTTGGATGCTGTCCAAGACGCCGGTATGCACTTTACGTATTAAATAAATTTATTAAAACGAGCAAATACTCGTATATACTGATACAGAACATCGCCTGAAAATTTGATTAGCTTGAGTATGCTATTACTTTTCAATTAGGTATTATCATTTATTCTACTATGATATATGTTTTTATAAATAATACTAAACTTAACTTGTTAATAGTCAACGCTAGGTATATTTAACATATAAATATCTGTGATAGATTTTCCGACAACACAGACTTAGAAACAATAATCTTGGCAGCCTGGAATCACTGTGTAAAGACACCAAGAGGTATATTAAAAAAATATTATTATTATATGAAAAATGCTTAACATATTATAATATGAAATTCTCATTTTTAGTTCCGATATTATTTCTAAATGTATAAAACTGGTTGTATTGTGAGTTGTGACATATCGGAGTATCGTTTACAAGATTACAAGATGACGCCTGCATCAATAATGCCATTGATCAAAACGACTGCTAATCAAATATACATTTCTTTACAGAGTATATGAGTCAAAGGTTTTTTAATCATTTAAAACTCTTTTCTGTACAATTATTATATAACAAATAATAAGTAAATATAAATAATTATATATAGAAAACAAGGTTGTAAGGCGTTTGGTCAAAACCAAAAAATATAGAAAAAATACCAACCAATATATTCTGAATCAACATGACTGTTAAAAGCTATTACAAAATTATAATAATTGCATTCTGACTTATTCTGAGTTAATAAGCGATGAAACGTATGCTTACATATAAGCGAATTCTTTATCTTCTCATATATGCGTGAGTTGCGTTTAAACAGCATAATAGTATTATTTTTAGCAAATTATCACTGTGCTTCGTTATGATAAGGCAGTGGCAGTTATCGAGCCGGTTGCATCCGTTTGATAAACAATATTTTCATTATATTACTGCTTGTTTATGTTGAATTTCGGAGCATTCTTTTATTTGACCTGACAGTT
Organism: Eurema mandarina; assembly: GCA_018238005.1. Classification (NCBI taxonomy): domain Eukaryota; kingdom Metazoa; phylum Arthropoda; class Insecta; order Lepidoptera; family Pieridae; genus Eurema; species Eurema mandarina. The sequence goes on from DWAJ01000722.1 coordinate 5,239, forward strand.
TTAAGTGTAAGCAACATGGTATAGCAACATGCTATGTGCATATTATAGCGTACAGTTAAGATGGAAAAATAATTTCAATAATATTTTAATATTAAAAAGGCTAAAGAAATGATTTTTGGTGCCGAGCCTACTAAACGCATCTTATTAAAACAATACATACTTTTCATTATAAACACTATATAGTATACCGATACAATAAAGTATATATAAATCAGTGTAAAACAGATTAAGGCGCCAAAGTCAGTCTAATTGGAGGCGTCGGGTGATACAATCAATTTGGGCGAAACAATGGATACAGTAGTGTTAGTATGTGCACTGTGTAGTCTGTGTGTAGTGTAAATACACTGAGTCACGAATCACGACGCGGACGGTAGCCGCCGCGCCGTGCCAATTGTCACCACGACGCTAATACCATGTTACGCTCGTTACAGATGTCTGCTATTCAGTTAAATTATCGTTTCCTACATAATAGGCGAATATAGCCGCTGTTATTCATGTTATATGTACGTATACATTGTTTTAATAAGTTTAAAAATGTAACTCTTAGAAAAACGCTGCGCTGGTAGCCTGGTAGAAATAGTTGTGCTTAACTTTTTTTGTATTTATTTTTAATTTGTCGTAAGTAATTTTCAATAAATATATATGATAATAACTTCATGATCAATTAGTAATCTCAGTAGTAATACATATCGCAAATCGTTTGCTCCGCTTGATACAGCTGTACCTTCTATACAAATTTGCAATTCATCTTTAACCCTCTACCGCATGGGGAACAATAACTAGTTTAATATATTTTAATTTGAACTTTTTTAAGGAACGTTTTATAAAATGATTTAATTGGAAAATTTTATAAAAAAATACATAATATAAGATCAATTTCCTATTGTTGACAAGGTCCGAATGAAGTCTAAAATCATATGGTCTTATATTGTTGTTTGATCATATTTTAATATTTTCTACTTTCTATATAAGATTGAGTATTCATTAACGTATGTTTTTTATTGTATTTAGTATTTCCCTCAAACGTACTGGACAAAGTTACAATTAATTTAACTCTAAGTTTGCAGCAATGAAATGTGAGTTGTACGCACGAATAATTAAAGCATACAGGTGCATTTGTATTTCATTATTTCTAAACATCGTATTTTTTATCAATACATACATAATATTAAAAAAAGTCACTATCCGCAGTCAGTCTGTCCCTATGTATGCATAGATCTTTATAACTACGCAACAGATTTTGATGCGGTTTTCTTTATAGGATAGAGTGATTCAAGAGGAAGGTTTATGTGTATAATACATACATAAATGCCGGTGAAACCCCGGGATGCGGCTAGTTTACTAAGATTTGTATTCAAAACACACCATATGCTCAAGTAATCACTTGTGACAGCACATAGGACTCTATAATATGTATCTATAAAATCCTTCACAATAATTTATATAACGCGCCAAATTCATGCATTAGCGAGTAGAGGGTTACTGCAGTACGTAATACAATTGGATAAATCCACGTCCGGGATAACGGTCAGTGATCGCTGATAACGCTCTCACGGCAGGTCAGCACCTATCGGCTAACAATGATTTTATCACAGCTAGTACACTTGATCTATGTCGGTCAAACATTTCTAATCACGTCAACGTATCGTTTGTTGCGCGCTCACCTTAGGGCTGCAAGCTTACTTGATATGATTTGGATCTCTAAAGAATAACCATATTAATATACCGTGCAATCTATTGACAAACCTTTTGTGTTAAAGATTTAGAAAGCAGTTAGTATCGAAAAGAACCAACAAGAAAAGCTCGATCTCTGCTCTTTTTACCGGCAATAATTTCGATTAAACAGAAATTATATAACAACGAATGATAGTCAAAACGAAGACTTTCAAGTTTGTTTTTCCAGTCTCAACTCAAAAGAGTCGACTCTCGCCAGACGGGTTTTTATTACAATTTCAACAGCGCCGTGATGTCAGAACAAATTCGTAAGTTTTTCCTAACGACCGATTCACGTTTGCGGCAAAGATGACTGAGTCGATTCAAATAACTTCGAGATCCTTGGAACGCTGAATAAAGCACTCAGAAACAGGCAATTAAGCGAATGCCGACTTGAATTTTCAGAGACAAAGGACTTCAAAGCCGGACTCTTCGACAGATTCAGTGTAAGCGAATTTTTATTTAGGCCTCCTTATACCCTCTTTAACCTAGTTAACAATTTTCTCAAGACAACATTGTTGTCTATTACCACGACAAAAATAGGTCCAGCAACTATGGAATACTCGGACGACAATTAGCTGTAACCTAAAGCTTAAATAAAGCACGAGATATCGTTTCAGACAGCGACAATGCAGCGACTACCGCAAACATCATCTCCATTCCGAGATAAATTGCGAGTGTATTTTACTCTATCTGTCATCGCGGATATTTATTCACGTCCAAAACCGCGGCGGCGCTCGCGAGTCACGAGTATCCCGAATGCGGCGTCTAGACCATTATATCACGAGGAATATACTTCCGCTAACGTACAAAGGTGATATAAAGCGGCACACTTTGGCTATTCTCGGACGACTATAAATACTAGCTGTGGATGCATTTTTATGCAGCAAGAAGTATATTGAACAGTTCCATGTGAAAGAGCCGATTTGGTATCGAATGACTTAGCGTATATAATGCGCATGCGCAGTTTGTATTCTAAGAGTACTTTTCAGTTCCCAAAGAAACGCTCGGAGTTTCTTTGACATTGGCATTCGAGATGGCATTTATCAACAGCGGACCCTTGGTGGTTAATATTCGCGCGGTCTCGTGCATTCCGACGCGTCTGCGGATAATCTCGATAGCGGGTAATTTTCGTGGCGAATCGATTTAGCGGAACTGCGATTCCATAGATACATTTTCTTTTGCTCAGGTACGATCGGGTTTTTGGTCGAATTACTTTCGATACGGAGAGAGAGCTGTACGTGAACACGCTTTATTTTTACTGTTTCTTTGTGAGATTCAATTGGCGCTTGTTTATTTTAATCTTATTTATGACTCTTTACTTACTTTGCGTTAAAAACTTTGCTTTATAAAACATTACCACCATACGTAGCTGGTCTTAGTGGGAATCCTTTTTTGCTCCGCACTAGCCACGTAAGCGAACCTCACAATACATATATTTCGCATGTTGCTCAACGATTACTTTCAAATTGGAATGTTATTAAATCTTCAGTAGATTGTCCGCCGAAGGTTATTCAGGTCGTAAAGCGTTGCATGTACCGCAGATACGTGGCGTATTGCATATAAAAAAAAAGTTAAAGACACTTAAGAAATTTGCTATGCTATTTAAGTGTAACCTAGAAATCTGGCATTCGGTGCCAGGCGCTAAGATTTGCAGTCGCTCGTGACTGCACCATTAATTAATTTGACCATTGGTATGTTATTTCGAAACGCACACAGCTAAGGATTTAATTAGATCTACGAGAAACATATGGTCCGTTGCTTTCGGTTCTGCATGTTAATAGCACAGCTTGAAGCGAACTGTAAATTTGTGTTTATTGCGTTGTATGAGGTGATTAAAAACTTTGAAATCTAGGCAAGGTTTCGAGAAACATAAAAGATTTTACGCTAAATGATTATAAGTAAAAATGTTTTTGCTAGTTTGCGTCAATCAAATTGTCAAACACGTGTTAATCATTGTTTTGTTTACTACGTAGTAGACATGACGTCATGTTATATAATATAGAAAAAAAACATTAATCACTTAAATAAGTAAGATAATGTGATCTAGTATAATTCAATCAATTTTGTTGATTCATGTTAGGTTTAACTAGGCCTTAAGGGATTGTCGTTAAGGGAATAGCCATGAGAGGTAAATTGCAATCAAATTATTTTTAGAGACATGTTGCTGTAATAATATTTACCGACGTTACTAAATAGCACCTAGTATCTCTTTCTTTATGCATTCCTTTATATGAATTATGTATGGCAAGTGCAAGTCTTCACTTAAGTAAGCCAATACTTCAGCAAGATCCCGTTGTCAATTTTCCATTCTGACGACATCTCCGCCACCTTACCGTAATAGACACGCATTCCACTTTAAAAGAGAATTCTGCGCGTACGCAAGGTATTCGCTTGCACCGACCGACTGCAATCGTCTATCAAGTAAAAAACGATCTTATTTCGTAGACATAAGATATACAGTTCCAAGTGCAGAATTATAAATCTGTCCCATTACTTTAAACTCAGTTTATTGACAGTGCAATTTGTTTACGTTTAATGGATTTTATTCTATTTACACGGTGAATTTCGTCCAATCTGGTTTAAGCTCAATGTTAACAATACAATAACGTCAGCTCTTCATTTTATTATACGCACAGGCTTTATTATAAAGATTGATGCGAATTTCGCAACAATCAGTACGAATTGTTCACATTTAATACGCACACACGCAATCGATTTACGGGTTTATGAAATCGTGTAATAATATTATTATGTATCGATCGATAAACAATTAATTTTCGCAACTCGCCGTCCGTAGGAATGTTATATAAACACTTTATTGAAACCTAATTTAGAGTACATTAATGAAATACGTTATTGAATAATTGGTGTTGAAACTCTTTTTGTCAACACTTTTTGTTAGTCTTAACTCTCAACCACTGCTTAAGGATTTATGGATCTGTGATTAATCTAATGAGACATATTGATGAGAGATGCTATCTAAAATCTAGGCTAATAAGTGGATGTAGCCTCATTACCCACACATTCAAACCACAATACAGTTGGATTCTGTGAACTCTTGCAATATTCAGACTTGGCTACAGAATTTACAATGAATGAAGATGCAGGCATCGAGTGCTCTGAGTAAAACCACAAACCGTTACTGCTGGTACATTAGGCGTTTTACGAACCGAAGGGTTCAATACATTCGTACATACTATAGTGCCTGTTTGGTTTTGTATCTACTACTTCTGTTTGCAATGTGGAGAATCTTTACTATATTAATATTATGATAACAAAATATGCTTTTTGTACCTATCTTAAACGTAGCTTAAGAACTAACGACAAAGCGCGAGAGTTATAATTGACTTTATATTATATACATTACAAAAGAACAACGTTATACATGTTAAATGCCTTTCAAATATTAACGTCGATGCTAACTTTGAACGCGTGTGAAATTCAAAAACCAAGATTTACTTATACTAACGGCTCAAATACCAAATGCAAACTGAAACGCAACTTAAATTTAAGTACAACTTAAGCCGGTCCGATTTGATAGTTCGCCATACCATTCCGTCAATATTACGAGTCTTAAGGCGTGGTTAAATTTAATTTGCGTATGAGTATTTGGCCGAAAGCTACTAACGCTAAGCTATGTTGAGAATAAAATAATAAATAGATACATAAGACGCAAAGCTCTCAGCAAAACCAGGAACCGTTAGAGTGACACCACACGTATTGGCGTATACCAAAGCTAATTTCAGCGGAACGGTAACGAGACAGCAATATAGATACCGGTAATATTAACTGTCCCGGAATTCGCAAGGCCGACCGTTTCAATATCGATCGTAAGAAAGCCAATCGGTAAATTGATTTTGATTGTATATGGGAAGGTTGAGTCGATTAACATTTACCTGTATTCATCAATATCCTATCAATGCCAGCGATAAAAGTATTAGGTATAATTTTAAAGGTGGTTGGTTTATTTTTAACTTTTACTAGCAGCGTCCTGCGATATCACTGGTGTAAAGACCAATATTGTTTAATTCAATAACTTTCAGATATTTAGCCGCCTCCGGTAATTCTGGTACGGAAATGTGTGACTATCAAGTATTACATATTTTCACTTAATAAATATAATATATGACTTTGGCTATGTTAATCTGTTTTTTTTCCAGTATCAGAAACTCCCAAACCTTATCTTTAGTAAGATTACTACACATTAAAAAGATCTTAAAACAATTAAACTTGTCCGTAAATCTATAAAAAGAGCAAAAATTCCTCCTCAATTCCTTTAAATGAATTGCCTCATTATACTTATTTCTTTCTACAAATGTTTCGCAATGAATCTTTCCGTAGCTCGCAGGACGTGACTTGTTACGTTGGTAAATGCGGGATTAAAATCATTTCCTACAAATAGAATAAGTTTTCCTTGATTAATAATTTGAATTCTTATTACATTTTTATGTACAGTCTGTGACCGAAAATTGAGTGGCAGAATAAGTAATTGGCTGTAGATAAGGACTTCCTGAAGAAATAAAAAACAATAATGTATTATTTAAATGTAACGAACTGAAACAGGCGAGACTTGTCGATATTGTATTGGTAGAAAAATGTTTGTAAAACCAGTGGGTGGGAATTATTCTTTATAGCTTGTTCTAATTAGGCTCAAGAGTTTGTTTCTTTGTACGTACATATTTGTTGAAGTAAGAGGTTGGATTATTTTGTATCTCTATCATCGATACATTTATTAGGAGGTCTTATAACTATTAGGTAAAAACTACGAGACTTAGCTTTAACTGGAAAAAAGGGGTAAAATTAGTCAAAGTTTATATGAAAGTACGCGGACGGAGTCGCGGGCAGCAGCTAGTTATGTATAAATTAAGTGACGTAAATTGATTTCTATTTTTCGTAACACTCTCTTTTACTATTTGACGTTTTCCTAGTTCCACGTAGCTACATCGGCACATTTTTTTATTCCAAATCGCTCACCCATTTTACGCGATAAAAAAGCAATATTCGAAAACAATAACTGGAGAATGTATCATAAAACTTTTCGGCTAATATTGTTTCAGTTCGCAAACTGGGCCACGCACACGTCCGACTCTAAATATTTTGAGTTTAGAAGTTTCTAGAGCGTTGATAATGCAGTCAGTGCGTTTGTTTGGCCGTGCGATACGCGGCCCACGCGGATTCCTTTCAGTGACATTAACGCCAAATTAATAATTAGAGTATGTACTGAAAGTTAGAATTAATTTATAATGGTAAATTATAGATACAGTTTACTTATACGAGAAACTACAAAAATATTTGAGGTTTTAAATGTACCAGTAACAGAAACTAACAGATAAAACATTTCAAGTTTATTCATACTAATATTATTAATGCGAAAGTAATTCTGTCTGTCTGTCTTTTCATGCTTAAACTACAGAACTGATTAGCACGAAATTTGGTACAAAGATAGTCTAAAGCCTGGGGAAGGATATATTCTACCTTTTTTTTAAATCAACTCTTAAAAGGTTGCGCGAGGGGTTGAAACTTTTTATATTTTTTAAGGCCGTTTCTATGCCAGATGGTCTAGAGCCTGAGATAGAACATAGGCTACTTTTTAACTGGAAAAAAGGCTTATTAGGGGGAAGGTGGGTCAAAGTTTATATGAAAGTCAAGCATATTCGAAAGAGTTCTCTACAATAATTCTATTATAAAGTAATCCATATGTTAATAACAAGACGACGGCAGATCATAATTAGCCTCTCAGCCATTACTCAATTATTTACAGTACCAACTTGAGTAGGAACTAAAATTAAAACGTACCGTAAAAGTAGTGAGTAAGTAAACAAAAATAGATATAAAAGGAACCACTTCATGAGAAAAGATGCGAGAATAAACTCCTTGGGAGACGCGGAGCGACTTTGTAGTGTTGCATTATGTAAAGTGTAAACAATTTTTTGGCAACATTCATATTATGCATTTACATTTAATCTCTTTATATATGGGTTAAAGAAATAATTCAAAGCAAGTGTTAAGGAGTCGTGGATGACACACGTATACGAAAATATATTTTGTATTTTTATCAATTAAATAACAAAATGTTCTGACTGTCATAGGCTGAGTATAAGAGTATCTTAACTCGAAATTAAAAAAGGCTTTAGATGTATCGATAACTATTTAAGAGGTTGCTTATTAATAAAATAGCCATTAAAATTATTTTTATAATCAGTTTGTATGCGGACTATTGTCATGCGTGCACTCACTGAAGGAAGAACATTTTCAATAGTTTCGATTGTTCGACCAATACAATTACTTAAAGAGAATCGTTTAATCACAACTTCGTGAAGCGATAACGAGGCGGCATTACGCCATACGGTTGATAGGCAAGCACATATCAGTAATTTGAATAATAAAGATTAGCCAAGAATTCGATGATGCAAGAGTGAGTGATCATTCAATAGCGCGCTAACAATGCATCATCAGATCTATTGTAAATAGTCTCTTGTTTAATAACAAGCAAACACAAACAATAGCCGCATTGATTGATTCCAAGCGCACTCTCGATTTTGCCGTTTTCTTCAATGGATCGCTATCAATGAGCGAATTGACTTAACTTTCAATTTGGATGAACTGAAAGGCCCTTCGAAATGTCAATAGCACTCGGAGAGGATGAACGTAAATAAATAGTCTTATTGTGCGGTGCGATTTCACAAAACGATTTTAGAGCGTTTAACTTTTATGAAAATAGGGATGAAATATTAATCAGTATGGCTTACTGTTAGTTATTCATTAATATAATGGTAAAAATTTTACTCCAAATATAATGAAAAATATTGGAGAAAGAACAGAAGACTTTCACACGAGAGAGTTTTGCCAACAAACAACCAAAGTGGAATCGCGATCTTCTCAAGGCTCTTTTGAACGAAAATAGAAATCAAGCTGATAAAGGAACAATTATAATCAGAAAATATCCTCATTTACACGACGAAAACCGATATCTCGGGTATATATCCTAGATTTAGTCATAACATATCTCAAAAAATATTCGCATAGTCGTACGCCGACACGGACTAGGTTAGACAATTCAAAGAATTTCGTCCGAATAAAGTCCTACAAGCACGATTCGTTAGGCAGCCTAATTACTTCAATCGTATTACGCGTAAAAGCCTCGCAAACTCCAGTTCAAAAGTCACACGGGTTCACAAAAGGGATTACTGTTGACGTCATTACATTCAGTCTGAGCCGACGAACACGTTGCCCTTGTGTACGGAACTTAAGAATGAGTTCTACTGATCATTTGTACGATTCATTGTTTTTCTTTTTTTGTTATAACTAGGTGAAACCATTCACGTGAAGTGTATGAGAAAAGCAAGAGTTATTAGTCTTTTTTAACCAAAAACCTTTTCAGCGCAAATTTACCACAATTTAATACGACAATATTATCCAACAACAACAACAAATGGCTTAACAAACAGCCCTGAGCATGACTGATTGAATTATAAAAGACAAACCGTATTCAAGATTTCTTAGAAATATCTTTTTATAGAATTCCATTTTGTTTAGCAAAATATAAGTCGATAGCATAAGCGGCTTATTACTACTTATTGGAACTTTGAAAGCCCTCACTCGTGTTTTAGATTAACAAGAAGTTTTTTTTAGAATTTCTTACGATATGTCTTTCTTTTGGTTCAGAATTTCTCACGTATAAATTTTAATTGCGTAACTACGTCATATAAATAAGTATGAACGCACCAATGTGTTTAAATACACTAGATTGTTAAATCTAGTGTGTATCTTATATCTGTCTAACGACCGGCATATATCGTACCTACATATTGCAGTGGGATGTTTGAAAAGTTTAATAAAGCTAACAGGTTTGCCGTAGCAACAGTAGAACGGGGGGGATTAAAAAAGGGCCCGTTACGAAACAAACTGCAAAGAACTCGGAGAATGAGCGTGCGAGATGCCACCGGCTTATGAGCGCTATAAATAAGGAAGCCGGCGATCCATGAACGTAGTGATTCTTAGTTTCAGCGTCTTAACGACTTAAGAGCGCGAGTTATATGCGCATGTTAACTCTCAAACGTGTATTCGTTAAGTACGACTACAGATGCTTTAGTGAACTCTTTGGAGCGCGGGGGAAATTGTTACAATCGTTTTAGTCTCTATAAAACGTCTGCGGATTGAATTTTTTTAGGAATAATTATAATTTTCCTAGTTATTTCCATAGCTAGCGATTGACATTGCGAGTTTATGTGAGGAAATTATAGGTGTCGTTTTAACTGTACAGAATTATTTGGTAACTGTATAGAATACACAAACACTTTTAGTAAAAGTTTTATTGTATTCTATGAAGTGATGAGACGCGCTGGACGCCCTCTTATTAAATAAATGTTCAGGAAAAATGACCTTGTCCTACCTTATACCATTGTTTCCATTTTACGCATTTCTTTATATTTTGCAGTATTTTATATATCCCTTCTCCCGTTAGCTTACATATGAACACACTCCTTCTATTAATCTATCTTTTGAACAAATATACGTATGTAGATTATTCATTTTCATACAGCTTTAGCTCGACAATATAGCGCTTGTAAGCTCGCGGGTCGTGACTCGTGACGTGCGGCGTGCGTCATCACGTGCGCCGGCGCATCGCATCGGGCCCTTCATTAATCACGTATTAATGAGCGTTTATAATTAGAGCCGGGCCTCGCTAAGTTCATTACGCTTTATTGCATTATTTATGTCTTCGTAAACAGATACAAATGATTTATCCATGTTTTTTTTGTGATCGAATTCTTGTTATAATTTGAAAATTCTTTTAATGAGATAACTATTTGTCACTTTAAGGCAGGAACTATGAGCGTTCATTAGTAACACATAGTAACACAGTTCCAGCGTTCCACAGTTCTGTATAAAATTCTTAAAATATACGATGAATAAAAATTGCTTGATAAATAACTTACGAACTGATGTACTTGGTACTTCTGTTAAGTGGCACAAAGCTTACCTGAAACAAAAATATTAAGTTATAAAAAAGTGTACATACAAAATAAATATTTATTTATTCTTTATTACATACCTAACTCAAACAATTAACAATTTTACTTCAACAATAAAGCGACCGATATTTTTCAATCGCTTATTATATACACCTTTAGATTCATTTCAAAAACTATGGGACACATTTTCGACCAAAATTTATAAATTATTAATGATTTTATTAAATAAGATGACGCCTTAATATTGTGTGTATTCATAGACATTTAGTAAATGTAACATTATAAGAAGAATGTATGTCATTATGTAATAATACTCTGATAGAACATGCCCATTTTAAAAACGTCACTGCACGCACTGCAAACTTTAACCATCAATTTTCAGTGTCACAACCAGATACCGTTCCACAACATTTTCCTCCCAACAAACCTTTACCTAACATAGATAACCAAAACCACAGTCTCGTTATGTTAACATTCTCTTAGGCCTATAAATTCGGACCAATATTTTAGTAGTGGGTGGTGATTGTTTACGACACGGTATGCTCCGTGATGCAACTTCCCTTGCACCCACGTCGAGTCAGTAGGCAGAGCTAGGCGCCGCACCACCCACTTAAACCGTAATAAAACCTTCTAAGGGCTTGAATCTATATTATGTATCTATTATCAATATCTATATCTTTTTATATATAAAAATACAACAGCATGACATTGAATACCATTTGTATTCTGCGATTAAATATATAGCCTATGTATGCTACTCATTTGTAATGTTGCTTTCTAGTTGAATAGAATTTTCAAAATCAGTTAATTTTCCTACAACTACCCCCTCTTACTTTTGTATTTTTCTCTTATGCTATTAAGCATAGATTTTAATAGTTATCAATAAAGATAGGGGTTTTTAATTACCAATACTAAATTAATAATACACAAAAAAGTATAGCCATATGAATATTATGAAAAATGCATTTACATACATTACGAGTTCGACGATTACCTACAATAGGTCAAAACCTGTATGTAACTGATACGTAATATTTTACAAATCACGGTACTTAACTATACTTTATAACTTCAACAGACATAACGTTTATTTACGATCATGTTCTAAGTAACCTTAGGTCAAAGAGTATTACTCAAATTTTGGTGCAACACCTCGTCTACATTTAACTTTTTACAGTCACGACTCCGTTAGGTAACTCCGACTAATTGAATAATTATACATAATTTTGTAATAGAAATTCAAGCGTTACAGAAATTGTTTTTAATTCCTTCCTCTTTCGACGCACAGTTCCGCAAAAGCGATAAAATATATTCCGAAGCGGATGTGACAAACTAATCGCTAGAAAGAACGTGTGACTTGCATTGGTATTTCATTATCAAATCTGTTTTAAGGGAATTTCATCTACGACTTTTATAAAACTCACTCTGAAGGTAATCCATTAATCCGTATATGCTTATTATATACTCTACGTTTAATAACTTGAAATTTAAAAATCTGAGTTTTAAATAAAATTATAAGCATTTAAATAGGTATCCTATATTACATATAAAACGACAAAATTAAATGTTTGTGTAATAAAATAATCGCATTGAAATCTTCGATTGTATATCGAATTTTAAGTAGGTACATGCTTTGACTCAAAACTGAATACACTTTCAAATTATTAAAACATTCGTTGACCATGATACAACGCTAGTACATACTACATATGTTGTATATATCAATGGGCTAATCTCGAGCAAATGCTGTCGGACTATATGCTGTCTAGCGAGGCGAGTCCAACCGTAACTTGATTCTACCAAAAGTTTAACTACGCTTTCATACAAGAAACGTACTAGTAGCAAACTACTTTAAACTGCATTGGATCTATTGGTCATGTCTTTAAAGGCTTAGAAGGATACGTTTCTGAACTATATAATACAGTATACTTTTCATCTCAATATTAACCTATCATATATTAATTATAAGCCTGTCTGAACCTGATAAATATGAAATGTTGATCAGATTTCATTAAAGAACGAAATCATTCATCAAGTTGGTTAAATGTTCTTATTTTTCAAGTTTAATAGAATAGGATACAAACTACTACTATATTTTTCCTTATTGCTAGTTGAAAAACAAGTTTTTTCGTATGTATCGCAAAGTTAATTAATACCTATGTATATGATTAATAAGAATACAGTCTAAATATTTTAATATTATTAAACTGACAATTCGTATACATGCCTTCTACAGCCATCAAATCAATACAATTTGCACAACATGCATTATCATGCTTTAAAACGAGCACCCAATACGACAATATGATTGATCTTTGATGCAGTTGTTATCGGAAAAATACCTTCATATATTACGTCCGACGACAGTAATCATTGAGCTGGTTCTCAAAGAGTACGTGCTATGTAGTCATAAGTCGTTTTCTGTGTAGAATGTCTTAATACAAGTTCTGAGCGCAATATCTGTACGGAGGCGTCCGTGGCGCCTGACATGATCTCCCACGCGCGCACGAACCTAAATAGTAAACTCTAATACTGAATAGAAAACGGGTTTCACGTAAACTAATATAATTGACCTGCTTTGAACCCGATGCTCATGTCGCATTTGCATAGCAGCTTATGAATTCAGTTAAGAAACTGCTCGAATATATAATAATGCATTGCGTGTCTCTCGGAGTTATCTAACATTTTAATCCTTACTGGTTGTATCATTATTAACAATTTTTAAAATAACGATTACGTACACGACATGGCAACAACGTCTACGATAAGCTCTTCGAAAAGCAATCTAAATGAAAATAATTAAGATCATGAATACATACACACAAAACAAAGTTAATTATAACTTAACGACGACTATACCGAAATCCAACATTTTTCTCGTATAGTAGTATCGTTAAACGGCCTAGTTATACGCGCAAACGCTGGACACAATTTATTAAAATATTCTATTTAACTTTTGTTGTAATATATAGTAATTTAAGAAATTCTACTTAGCTCAATTCTCCTGACTTGTTTATTACGTGCGACACAAACAATTATTGTGTAACGTAAGAAATAATGAAGAATACGTTAATTATTTTCGTTATCTCTGCTCGTCACGAACAAGCCGACGCGACGTAATTTGGTAAAGCAATTACATTAGTCCTTGGCGATTTTAGCGAATTATAACCGACAAATAATTAGGAGATTTTGTACCCACGCTCATCTTAATTAATTACCTACTGACGTCATCAGCATTTAATAGTTTTGTTGTCAACCTGATACGAATTAATTGAATAGAATTGTTGTTTTTATATTATGATGTATTACTTTTACTATATTAGGGGGCAAAAAAATTAAATGAAATATTCTAATATACTGCGAATGTGTTGCCGTCCTACACTTAGATATCCTAAGCGCACTAATTACATAGGCTAGTGAAAAGAAATATTATCAAAATATGTATCAAAATGCAGTTATGATTTTCCTAGAGTCGATCACCAATTAATATCATACAACACGTGAGTTAACAGACATATTACTTAAAAATAACAACTTTAATACATAATTTCTAAGTAATGCGGTTTTTTATATTATTCGGCTTTCTATTGGTGAAATAATTTTTTATATCGGTTCTGTAGATCCTGAGATTACCCCTTACAATTTAATAAACACAAACTTTACTTCTTTATATTTATATATTATTATATATTATAAGTATTATTCTTTATAATATATAGGAGGTATAGTATAGTAATATTACTATAGATTAAATATTCATGCGGTCCTGGATTTTTAACGGATACCAGAAGTGTTAGTGGCCCTAATTTTTCTTTATTTGTATGAAAAATTTGGTCACATTACTCCGGTCCGGTGAAAATCACTTAAAGGACTTTGTTTACGGGCGTATCAGTATTCATATTAAAATACACCCTAACAATAAAAGAGTTTTCTCTCTCTCCGCATTTAGCTTTAAAAGCGGATTTTAAATTTTCCGTTTATATCTTTTGAGGTATTTATGCTAACGTCATAAACGGAATATGGGTAATAAACGAGTGTCAGGTGCGTTGTGTTTATTGCCGTGCAATTCACGTTGCTCTCGAATGAAAATAGTCCGCCATTTTGCGAGAGCTCATTATTTTGTTATCAAAGAATATTTAACGTTTTCAATAATGTTCACGATACTTAAAAACGTTAATTAAATATGCTTTACGTATTGATAAATATAATAATGTATAATATAAAAAGATATAAAGTTAGTATTAACTTTTTGAAATTAAATTTTCTCAACTTTTGAATCTATTTTCAATTTCATTTTTAGCATTTCAAAGCACTTTTCTCCCACTTTTTTACAATAACAGATAAGACAGACAAAGTCAAATAAAAAATAGAAGAGTTACTTTGACGATAGAAGTCATAGTCTATATTAAGAACTCTAGCTCAAAGAGGACTTCAACCAATATCTTAACCCAAGACATCTGTTATTATATCCGTGAGTGAACTATCAAATTGAATCCGTTTGCGTACAACGTGATATTATTCCTACATGTCGTAAATCTCAGTGCAAATGGTAATTGATATGTTTATTTGGTAACACTTCTGTAGTATTGCTTAAAGGTTTTATGATATACTTAAACTGAGATTTGTTAATACTGAAAATATATTATGTTTTACGAGTTAAATTTTCATTGCTTAGTTTGGAATTATATCTCACTGTTTAATTTATGTATCAATAATACATATGTGTTTATCAAAGATTCGAAGATTCCAGGAATTAAAACGAGTATTGAAAATTAAACTTTTAACTCTTATTGAGGCACGATCCGGCGACGACGCGGATGGTAGCGTCGCAAAAAGTGGATTTAAAAATATTTACGTTGCAACAATTGGTCGGTTGTTCCTTCGAAAAAACTAGCATGCCAAGATGCAGCCGTGTCGAGTCGAGATAATGGGCCGGCTGATTTATAGCCGTTAATAAAAACTCGTAGAAAGTGCCAGGAGTCATTGGCACCTGGCGTTCATGCAAACTGTGGCAAGGTCAGGCTATTCGATAATAGGCGGACCACTCCGCTATGAAGTAATCGTTTGTTTGTTTATATTTTTTATGTGGGTGTCGCTGGCACCCGACTCAATTACGTACCGTTTGGATAAATTGCACGTTTCCAAACACGTTTCAATTCACGTTCTAGACGAATCATTATGTTTTTTAGGTCTTAAAACGTGCCAAATGTATTAAGGGCGACAAGATTTTTGGCAACTTGTGTTGAATACCGTTAGAGCTATTTTTATCCTTTCTATTGGTGTTGAGTGTTGACATAAATATTTTGTTTTAAATATATCTTTTGGCATTTATAATAATGTTATATCACTTTTCTAAGCTCAAGGTAATACTGTAATTATATGACAATTCCAAACATTTTTTCTGGTATCTACCCTTAGGTATACTTATACTTCTATTTATCAGCTGTGCCTGTTATATAAAGAATAACACCGTTATTCCGAGGCAGGTTTTTCTCAAAAATATTCATGACAACATAACTACGATAGTTATGAAGTTCATATGCGGACTCGTTTTAACAGCTTGAAGCTATAATTTAAAAGCTTTGGGAAGAGAAGGAAATTAGTTTAGGAAATGTTGCACGAATGTAGTCACGACTTGTTTCGCGAGAAAACACAAACGCCCGCTACAGTTGGTTGACTGATTGTTTTTTATCGGTCAAAGCAATGGAGACCTAAAGGCGGATAATTGGATATCCGTATTTTTTATTGTTTTTAATTAATTCAATATCTATTGTCGGATTAATTGAACGTGAATGATAAATCAATTTGTTTCCGATATCGTAAGTAAATTATCTATATGTATGAAATAAAAATATAACTGAAGTTTGTTATTGTTAGGACAAGATTTAGTTTTATTTGGATGACAATAGAACGAAAAAAATACGCAATCAATTCGCGGATAAAATGGCTGTACTTTGGCTTATAAAAAAGCTACTTCTAACCCTGGTATTAATGTATTAAAATGAGACAATTTTATATTAAGAATAGTAAAAAATCAGGGTAAACTAGTGAGGACGCTTCCGCTTTAGTGGTTGAGCAATAACGGGGTCAACGTACGGCCACAACAATTTCTCATAGAGCTGCACACGTTAGGGAATTGAGGAGTTAAATAGGTTACATGCAATCCATACGATGATAAATTATATAATCTATTTAATAAGGACTATTAGACTATATATTTTTTCCTTACTATGTAGTAGATAAAGTGAAAAAAATTGTACCGACCAAAAACTCACTTTATTCCGTCTTTCTGCATCGAGCAGTGCTTACGAGCACCTTGGAGACTCTTAGCTCCAACGAGATTGTTGACTTAAAATGCTTACTAATAAAGTAAGGATTTAAAATGCAAAAGTGTGAGTAGGAATGTCGAAACGTCGAATTTTCATATTATTATATTACTCTACTTATATTACTCTAAAAGTCTAGACGGTGTTGAAAGCTTTATGTAGTATTTAGAACAACGAAAGTATTTCACGGGTTGAATTGATGTTCCGTATATTTTTAAAATCTTATCATATGACTATTTTGTGGTTTAACAGAATCTTAAATATTTTAGATACTTCTAACATGTTTTTAAAACCACCATATTGAATTGCCAATCTAAGCTTATAAATCACAATTCAACGTAATTATTTCATCAAAGAAACGTCGTACCCGTCTATTACATAACGGAGATCCAGTACAATTTACAAACAAACAGTTAATTTATGAGGGAGCAAGGTTGTCTGAGATGTGGCATCGTTGGCTATTAGTTACAGGCTACAGCGGAGGACAATCAGCTCGCTGGCTCTATGGTAACGCGGCTAATAGACCATAATGCTACATAAAGCCATGCACGACTCCATACAAAAAAATCTGATATATTAATCTTCTTATTGTTATGATTATATTAATATAATAGAAATATTCCTAAGGAAAGCTAAGAAATTTGTTGGTGGTCATTTTCTAATATGATATGTATATTCATAAAGCTGTTGGATATTGCTATTGACTGTTTCAATGACATGGATAAATCCGTTAATCGCGACAAGGTTTATAAAAAAGAAAATACAAATTTAGTGAATGCACTTAGCTCGATTACGACAAACACAATATATCTACTACGATTATCGGATATTTAATATCATCAGTTTTTAATATAATCTAACACTTAGGTAATTTGTTCAACAACGGAAGTTGTAGGTGAAATTTCTCTACGCAAGCACCGTGAAAACATCACCAAATAACGCGTGCGAGATGTAAAATGGGTAATTATATCGGACTCGTATGCCACTAATTGATCGCGTGTTAACAACGAACAGACCGACCGATGCACATCTTAAGTGGGCCTACTTGTATTTTTCACCGTCAATCATTTAAAGCGTCTTCAACGAGATTAGAGACACATACCGGTTACTTGATAACTATACAATGCTCTTTGTTATTGACAGAGAAGGCTTGAAACGTTTGTCATGTTGTAATTATTTTGTTTAATACAATATAAATTGATTTATATAGCTGATTATTTATTTCTTTATGCTTCGTTATAAAACATAATGCAAATACCTTCAAGTAAGGGAAAATCATGATAACTGAGGCCCACTACAAAGTTATCAATCATAGAGAAGAGAGGGTGAAGAGCCAACCATAGAGGAGAAAATATTACAATACTTTATTCAACAAATTAAACCATACTTATGGAAATTAAAAGCAATAGAAAGATTGTGTTCATAGAGAGGATTATGAATTTAATGTAACGATTTCGATTCGTTTTAATCGTCACAAGTTTAATCTTATATTAAAGAACTTTTTCACCTTGTAAAGTGTAGCTTCATATCTTCCGTCTGAACTTCTTCTTTACTCTATATATATAAAAAAGATTTATTTTAAGTATATACATTATACATATAATTATATATAAGATTTTACTCGCCGATAACGAGCAATCAATCAACATCACATCTCAAACGATAAGATAAAGTGAAATTGATAACGCGTAAGAAAGCAATAGAGCTATTTGAAGATGCCAAGATATCAAGCGTAGGTGATAAAGTGTTTATTTTATATAATAAATACATAAAAGCCATTTATTTTAAGCAATGACTTTGCTTGTTATTTCTGCTCGTAAACAATGCTATAGACTATAAAGAATAACAACCCCTGTAGCCAAATTGGTGTTATTCGTTTACTCTATTTTGATACGTGCTATTGTCGTCGATAAAAAGATAAATTTCATCTATGAGCGATAAAGCTTTAATCTAAAACAAATGTTCTATTTAATATGATATATTATATTGACATCTGAGAGGCTGTGTAAGGATATTTTTGATAAGTATTGATTAGAAAAGTCAGTCTTATAGCAACATTTGAATCGTCATGGTATTACGAAACGTCATAGTAACACCAGTAACATATAAAAACCCATTAATGGGGTCTGTGCTTTTATTCCATCATAAGGGAATTCCAAGAAGCATTGCCCGAAATAGGCAAATGAATAAGAAAAGTTCTTACGAAAGCGCAAGTAATAAACTCTCTATGAAAATCGATGTGAGAAGTTTCAAACAGTTTACGAGCTATATTAACTATCATAACTATAATTTCTATAGGCGCGTACTTTCACGCGTTGCGTAAGTATTTATTATTTTTAACATTTAAAGTGTTTCGCGAAGTTAGAGAGAAATCTTCATAAATGAATACTAGCGGTTCTAAAATATATTTTCATCCTCTTATTTCACACGTTGATTATCAGACACTTCGATAGTAAAAAAAACACGTATTTGTATTTTTTGTTTTAATTTTCCGGATAGCACAGCACTGGTTATGGGCTGGCGTTTCTCTTACCATCAGGAGCGCGTCCAGCTCGCCACTTCATCGTATAAAAAAAATATAAAGACGTGTACTTATTAATTCCGGAACCTTCTATCTCTGTCTACCTCTCTTTAACTCTCAGATAGGGTCACTCTTACAGTTTTCCTTAACCGTCATCCGGTACTTACTAGTTTGCATACAAACGCTGGCCGTGGGCAGATTCGCGGCTGTTCCGTAACGATGACTGCTGAATTGTGTACGGAAGCGACGTGGTGAATGCGCGTGGTATAAATCAATGATGAGTAAACTTTGGCGGGGACAAGGTTGCGTATTGTTCTGAGCTTGTAAACAGCACCATATGTTGCTACGTCATTCAGCTCGCCGGAGACTTCGGCCATGGCCCTTGAAAGATTTGGATTTCGTTTTTCCTTATAACTGGTTATTTTGTTTACTCTAATCGTTGTTTTAGATATTAAATATAAGGATGTTAATTAGGTTAATAGGTTCGTCGTTTTGTAACGTTCAATTTAAAGATAAGAAGATGTATTTCACACCGTTCTACCGTATTAAAAAATATTGTGCAACCGATGAAATATTTGATTATTGAGATAATTTTATTTTACCAACTATAAGTGTTGAGACCGCTAGAAATGCGCAAAATTCTAAATTACGCATATTATATTTGTTCGTGACTGAACATATTACCTATACACAACTTCTTGACATCGAAGCACGGCCGTACAGTCAGATGTTCGATTGGTTGAGGATCCTTCCTCTGATTCAAAGGAAAGAAACACTCCTTCATCCTCCACAATAACGACCCTACCGTATTATTCCTCTCTATTGGGTTACTTAACATATATACTAAAAAGAAGTATAAGCACATATTAAACACGTGTTTTAGGCTTAAATCTGTAGCTAAACAGTCGATACTGTTCTAACCAGCTTTCAGTAATGAGCACGTGTAGATTTGAACGGATTAAGAATCCCTATGTGTTTGATACAAATTATATACTATTAATTAACTACGCGACTTATCGATGTATCAATTTGGATGGGTTTACAATGTTGGTTATTTCTCTTTTATAGTATTAAATAGTATTTATTATATATCTATTGCGGCGTTAAAAATGGCCCCGTGCTACACGCGTAAATCTTGATATTCATTTCCAATTTTATTAGCGTATAGTCCGTGTCACTTATAAATAACTAGATGTTGCCCCTTTATATAACCCTTTTTTCCAGTTAAAAAGTAGCCTATGTTTTATCTCAGGCTCTAGACCGGTTAAGCGGTTTAACCGTGAAAGCGTAAAATTATAAACTCCTCGCGCAACCTTTTGGGGGTTGATTTAAAAAAAAAGCAGCCAATGTCCTTCCTCAGGCTCTAGTCCATCCGTGTACCAGTTTCGTTCTAATCGGTTTAGTAGTTTTAGCGTGATGCAAAGACAGATAGACGGACAGAGTTACTGTCGCATTTATAATATCAGTATGGATATGGTTCTATTATAATGTTCAAAATCATTTTACTAGATCTTATAAGTACCTATAAATATATATTAGTTCTTAAAAAAAACTAATGAGATACGTAAATTACTTTCGTATTAAGTTATGATTAGTAGCAATTTATTTCTACATATTGGTATATACCAATAAAAATAAAGAATAAATACGCCATAACTCCAAAACTAAATATAAACATTGCGAGTTCAGTTCGCTATGAACTAGTTTCTCTAGGCCACATGAGCCGAACTAAGCTAAGCTCATTAGGATTAAATAGTGTAAACTAATATGTATTAACTGCCTGGCTTTTACGTAATGCGCAGTACCCACTCCCACCACGTTCCCAGACGTTTAAAAGATTAATCTATTTATCTTATCGACTTAAATATTAATATTAATTAAAGTGTCGTTGTCTTTTACGCATATTTTTTTTTCTTACAAATTTATTTACCTAGCTATGTCTTCGAGTTTTTTTTTTAATTTTTATTAGGCTATTCAAAGCGATTAATGTTACAATAATGTATACTAATATTTTAAAGAAGTAAAGTTTGTGTGTTTGTTAAATTGTATGGGATAATCTCGGGATCCACTGAAGTGATTTTTTAAAATTCATTTACCAATAGAAAGCCACATTATTGCTGAGTGTCCATAGGCTGTATAAAAAACCGAAAAGGATAATTAACATTTTACCCAACGTAGTTGACACGGATCAGCTAGTCACAAATAAATAAAATTGATTGAGCTTTTCTTGATATATATATAATACATCTTTTTCCTGTATATACTTAAATCACTGTTATAACTATTTAGTATCTATTATGAATCATTCTCTTAACCATATCATACAAAATCTGTATATCTACGTGTGTAAGATACTTATATATACTTATTATCATATTATATGAAAAGGAAATTACGTCCGTAGAATAGAAACTATACAATAAAAGCGAGTCTGATTCAAGAGAGGACGCGCGGCGAACAAACGAAGAATACCCCGCGGCATAAATAGAAACATTAATCAATCAATGTTAGTGAATACCTTGAAATATATGTTTTCTATGAGGTCAATATTCAATACAAATCATTGTCAGGCGCTGTAAGGCTGGTACGTATCAGATATACGTACCAGCCCTACAGCGCCTGACAATGTGAATTACGTATTTGAGATTCCGCATTTGTACTGTCGTAAACTCTTTCGTAAAAGATTGGGGACCACCATGGGACTTTAGTTAGTTACCAAGGACCATAGTAGGTATTTCTGAGAAAGACGAAAACAAAGTAGGTACCTTTAGTACCGCAGGATACTGAAACGTTTCCTTTCTCAACAATTTTAATCATAATATTATAATAATAAAAAAAGTTTGAGCCAGCCCTATTCGCAGTCTATGGGAACATCAATAGAACCGATTTCGAAGGCGGAGTCGACATAGTATAAATCTAGCCCGATAAGAATTAAGGCTATCTGCGCTTAGATTGCCACGATTATTACATTCCATTCTGAATTTTAATTTTATCGCAACACCATTAAGATAAATTTTCTTATCAAATCGTGCGGTCAATGAATATTTTTAGCATTAAAACTAACGATTTGTAATTTTTGCAATCATCTCAAGAGAATTAGGAAGGTCATTTAAGCAATATAGAAATAGATCCATACTATCCATATTTATGTAACTTTGTTATGCTCTGTATTTCTTCAATTTGAGTGCTTTAATATCATTTTCAATTTAACTATAGAAAACAATAAAAATAAAATAAAAACAATAGGAATTGTAGATGCATCAGGTTGGTTGTTCTGCTTTATGTAAAGACAGCAACGTATTTGCGTGACTTGTTCCTTCCTTAATCTTTATGGGTCGTGACAGTCATTATCTACCATCAGGCGACATCAGATCCTATACTCAGTTGTCCGTCATCAAAACACCAATAACATTAGTATTAAGACTTAATCATTCTAGAATTCTCATACGCAATCTCTATGACCCCAACCGTTCAAACAACTAGCGGATATTTCGATACAAATCCTATCAACTATGAAACACTGCATTAGGAAACCAGTCCCACGACGCAATGAATCTTCAAGGCGATGTAAATAATGTAATATCGGTCTGAAACCATTGTCCGGAGGCTCTCATCATTAATCCGAGCAGCTATTGTAAATTACACGGGCGTCACTTCGTTGTCAGATTTCGGTGAACAATCGTTCAAGGCACGATTCCATCTCTGTTTATTATTGTAACTGTAAGCTGTGTGAATATAGATAGTCTGACTTGTATGTCTATTAAATCTATACTAACATTAAAGACGTTTTGGTTAGGTTATAGAGCTAAACCTCGGGATCTATCAAATCAAATTTGAAATGACATTAACTGTAAGGTCACTGTAAGTGTCATGATAAGAACAAACGCAACGCGAGTCAAACAACGGTACAGAGTTTTATTTAAAAAAGCAAATCACCTTTTGTGTGTGAG
>DWAJ01000723.1:0-28721 GCA_018238005.1 Eurema mandarina
TGACGTGCAGGGTTGGCGCCTGCCAGGTCATGGCTATTGCCTTTAGCATGCTTTAAATCATAAGTATACAAATTTCTAGCCTTACAGGACAACCGTTACTCCCAGGGTTCAGTAGCTCTTGGACTATGAGTAGATTATAATTTTAAACAAAAAGAAAAATAATAAACTGAAGGTTACAAGTAGGTTAGATAAATTTTTAACCATCTATGACATTGTTACTAAACTCTGTCGACAAATAATTTGTTATTCGGTTTTAATTTCAATTAAACTTTTTTTACCATTTTTAACTTAAGGACCGATATTGAGCTCAATAAAAGAAATGTTGTAAGTTTCTCGTATGCAATATATCCTTAAAGTAAAGAATGAAAAATATTTATACATTGTCTATAAATTATTTAATGCTATAAATAATGCAAGTAAAATTGAATTTAACTATAATTCCTGCAAAAAACATTTTGTTTTTTGTCTTTCTAAGAGCTGTAAAATCGAAACTGCGTATGATAAATGACCTCGGTATACAATGATTCCATGAATTGAATAAATTTGTTATTAGCGGACGAAACTTCTGAATCCATTAAGATAAACTCAAGGTTCATGTTAAACGTTCCATACGTAGGTAAAACATACCGTAAAATTTTAAAGCAAGAATATAAATAAAAGGCTCTTTTTTCTCTATTAGTTTAGTTATATGTTATTGTAAGTTGAATACCTATTCCCAATCATATTTAAATTAATAGATTATGAGCGCAAAATTTTGAAGACGCAAAAACATCCTAAGCATTATTTATGTTTCTTAAAAGTTTAAATTTTGTTTTCATTGTTAGTATTCAACATTAAATATTTAGAACAAACATGAATTTAAAATCGTTATTTGTAAATAATTACGAAATGTTTAAAATAATTCTGTATCAATTTATTCCAATCGTATGAATAATCAAATGTCTTCATCGAGCCTTTGGCGTTTCATTTGAAACCGTTTTCAGATTGAAATAACGCCATTGAAAATACGAGGCCGAGAAAAATATACATCACTTTCAATTTTAACATTCGCGGGCGGAATTATAAGTCTAAAATGTACGAAAAGTAGTCAAGTCGCGTCCCTTAGTCGATAGTGGGGAGAGTGAGAGGCACATCTTTTGTTTCGTTCGCACCTTCGAAGATGACACTTCCGAGAATCGTCTGAGCTTTCGAGTGGGCACGTAGCGAAATGCCCCACACATTGTACCGTTACTTTACAACTATTTCATTTTCGGGCTAAAGTTTTAAATTAAACCAACATTAACCAATAAAAAATGTAATAATTTGCTTCAATAGGAATTTTTAGAATACACACAACAAGCTTCGTATGTAAAGCAGCAGTATTTAGTCTACTAGCTTTTAAAGCAATTTTACGGTTCTAAAAATCCAATCGCTATCTGAGCATAAATGCTGCGATTCAAAAATGAAATATTATTAGAAGTCTACATTTGCATTAAAAATGAAAATGTCAGTTCGGTAGTGAGTGAACTAGCCGAGCGCCCACCCCCTTCAAATGTCGACGAACGGGGAGGTTCGCCGCGCGACGTTGCCAAAACGGAAAGTGAAATTTCGTCACACTCTCCCTCTCATTCACTCACACCGCTGCGCGACTGTCAGCACTGCTAGTTTCAGCTGTGTGTGTGTAATTCGGCAGACGGATTGCGTTAGTGTGGGTTTGTTTTGATGAATACTTACGTATGTGTGCCTTGGATTCGTAAGTGCGTTGCAGTGTACCTATGTTTGAAGCTTCCGCGTTCGATCGGCTTGAGTCCCGACTGCGTAGGAACAATTAAAGTTATCGGAGTGAACAGAAAATGGAGGATTCTTTTCTTGGCTAACGAGAATCGTCTAATGACTGCTATCTTAATCTACGGGGATTTGCGACAAAATATAGATTTTCCTCTATCTTTTAATTGAGACATTCTGCAGCTATCACGGATTTAAGAAATCCGAATCGGTTGCCTTTGATTTTTATTTCTTCGATGATAAGTTACATTGAGATTTTTATCAATTATTAGAAATGCTTTTTCAAAAAAGAATGGGTTAGGTTGTTATATTTATAATATTAGCCTATACTGTATTGTTTAATTCTGATGACGCCATGCGTTTGATAAATATCATTACCTACTCATTGCAATTCAGACGACTTCCAAGCAAGCAGTATACCTATCTTATTTTAATAGAATATGCAACCATATACCATTTAAATACATATGACATTTAACAATAGACAAAAACATTAACTACATATAAGAAAGCCGGAATAATTGTTGTAGCGATAGTGAAATAAAGCTGTTAACCTTCGTACTGATTGCGTTAAGCGTTTGAGAGCGCACGGCCGGAGGCGCGAAAATCCGATAACTTTGACCTCCCCGCCCTCACCCCCCGCCTTTAATGGCATAAAAAATCAATTTCCCGCCCAAATTACGTCGACTCGACAAATTGTGAACGCGTCTAGTCTATAATCGAATGCTCCGGCTTAATATCTAAATTTTCATTGTTGTTCCAACTTATTTCCAAGAAGTTTCGTGTTACATGCAACTCTTATCGAGGTTTCGGTTATTTTTAGGCGTTGATTATTGTCCCGGATAGTACTATATAGATCGTGATTTACATTTTTACAGAGACATTCAATTCTAAATCGAAATTGCCTTTTTACGACTTTTATATTTTCATGCTAAACTTTAGCATATAATTATGGGTTTAATTAATCCTTTTCTTTCAAATAAAATATCGTCTTTCTAGATTCTTAATATACACACCCTATTTAAAAAAAGTAATAATACCCAGTCAATAGCATTAACTTAATACCAATTCACAAGCATGTCAACGATCCGATCAATGAACGCTGAACGGTGAACGTTGAACGTAGAACGCCGAACGCAGATCCAAGAATTCATCTGACATTCCAATTTCAAATTCGAAATTCGGATTTCGATTTCAGTCACACACACACAGCCGAAAGCGTACGCAGTGCATCTGTCCGCGTGACCTTGGTGCGAGGGTGAAAGTCCCCGCGCCCCGCGCCCCGCGCCTTCCGCGTCTATTGTAACGTAGCTTTGTAGCTAGCCCGTAATTAAGGTTCTTTTGTTTTTCAGATTATAAGTCGCCTGTATAGACCTTCAGTGTCGCAATAATTGCACCCCGCTCAATTACCTATTTTTAGGAAGTTATTAACTCTTTCGACGCTCTTTAAGCTTAATAATTTTTCACGCGTATTTTTGTGTTGTTGAAAAAGACGAACGCATAATTTTTAGAGTAAAATTCCATTAAAACCGCAATCAAAAAACGACGCGTTCCAAATTCAAAACGCTGTCAAAATGACACCTGCAACCGTGACCTTGAATGGCACAGATAAGCATTAATCTCGATAACGTACAGACGCACGCCAGACGTTCCCCTCGGAGGGTCCAGGGTCTGAACCCGGAATTCATAAACCCAAGGGACTGCGTAATGTCTAAGGAGGCTTTACACACAAGCATAAACGGGAAAAGTGAACATTTTTGTTGCGAACGTCGGATTAGGAAAGGTTCAAAGTTTAGACGAATAAAATACAGATACCTCAAACATTTCAAGATATTTTTTTTTTTAATTTATTATTTTATTATGAGCACAACCACATTATATATATCCATACAATAACGAGATTATACAACATAGCACCGCATCTGATATATATAACAATTTTGGAGTGCATAGCATTGTCCAATAACAGTTAGAAAAATTTAACAGTGGTATAACCTACAAATGGATAGATAGATTTAATTTTATTTATTTAGAAGTATAAAACTTAATGAGTCTAGTTTTAAATTGGTCATATGAGTCGTTAAACATGTCAATTTGGGTGTTGCGAGTATTTTGAAGCTATAATTCTTTATTATAATGTTTTAGTTAAGTATATCATCATCTAACATTTAAGCAACGTGTTGCATCGGTCCTATTTAGAAACTAAAGCCGACATATCAGCGTTAAAAACTCTTTTCTCTATCTTCGCTTCAATCCTCTTCTACCCATAATGGACTGAACATTAAGGAAACAAGACTAACAAGACACATTGCCAGGCGTCTACGGGTCGTCTGCCCCGGACGATGGGTCGCAAATCCCTGAGGTCAGCGATGGGCGTTTATTCTTCCTAGTACATTCACAAATAGAATGAGACTCCTGTAATGTTTTCCACGTGTTACGGGAATACTTTAACGTTAAGCGTTACTTACTAAATCAACGCTCAACTCTTAAAATAACGTTTAAAGTAACGCTTAACTAAACTAATCATTGATGTTATATTTTATGGCTTCATTAAATTATTAACGTGAATTAGAATGAAATACCAATTGTGGTAGTTAGGTGGTACATACATTTTCTCAACCTTAACCAGTGACAATGCGACATATATATATTTCGCATTGTGGTATCATATAGCCGGTCTTCATCGATTAATGAACTATTTATTATTTAACACATAAAGCACTATTTAACACAAATCAAAACAGTAGTTCTTGAGATCAGAGAAACTTAGCATTATTAAATTATTTTTAGATATTTTTTTTAAACATACTGAGCTCAATATCCTTAAACAAAGGTATAGCGTCTACGTAAAGCGTCAGAAATCATTTAGAAAACGTTAACGCATAATGCACTGCGAAATGCATTTTCATTTGAGACCAGAGTGCTTTGAATGTGCTTTCAAGACTTCGCTAGTGTTAAAACACTTACTATCCAGGATTTTTGGGAGGCATTTTTTCCTATGCTTCTTTTAAAGTGACATATATTATGGTAACAATAGCTTACGTTGTTAGTACGTTGATAGATTCAGCGAACTGATCGTTATCAAAAAAGTGATATAAAAAAGGAATATCGAAAGCGATATCGATAGTTCAGGAAAATCACTAACTAGAAACTAGAAATTCATTTTTGTAAAAAATATTGATTTAACAAGAAAAATTAGTTTTTACACTTAGTCGATTATTTAACAGTATAATAATAATATAAATATACTCATACTCTCTGACTCACATACTACACATAGGCATAGACTCTTAAAAATCGTTTAACGTAAAAAGAAATACAATATTGTGTCAGTTACATATTGCTTGACTTGATAGAGTCGTAAGGCAACCCCGGGTGTGGGTCCAAATGGCCGAAATAAACACAAAAATACCCGGATACCGGCTCCTTGGGAAGGTCAGTGATGCCCTTGAACTTGACTGGAGATTCGAGGGTTACTCGCGATATATGGTCCTTACATATACGACGTATTTATTTATAGCATTCTTCTTTTGTTAAAAAATACAATCATATAAAATACAATAAGTTATCTCAATTTTTTATGACAGTTTTTTTATCGCCTTTTCGCATAATGACGTGTGACTTTATATTTTAACTGTCACCTAATTTTAAATTTCAAATAAAGAATGATAAATCGTTTCGACTGTCCACATACAAAAAGAATAATTTCATATCGGATCTTCTAGTTTAGATCAACCAGAAAGGAGTTTATTTTTTTTCTCAATATAGTTCTGATTAATATTATATACTGGCCTATCATACAAAAAAGAGGAATACATATTGGTTCTTTATTCAAATTCATTTTAATATTTCTTTTATTTACTGATTTCGAATCTATGGATCGTATGAATTTCTTTGTAACCATATTCCCAATGCGCATAATGGCCTTAATTATTTCAATGCATTCGGATGTTGTGACTTGTGACTCACTGGAGCTGAGCACAATGTAACAACTGAATCACGATTTGCACGAATTCCAAATTTATGCCTGATTGACATTCGCATTTCATTGTTTGGAACTTTTACTCTCTTTTATACTCGAAAAAAGACAAAAGATTTTTTCTGTTTCGGCCAGTTTTCAAATAACCAAAATAAAATAATAATGTTTAAAAAAAAGTTAATCATGCTATGTATTTAAAAAACGAATCGAATCAATGTTCGATTTTCGAACCGCTGTTGCTTAAGAAATAGACGCCGCTCCTGCCAAATTCTTTATTTGAAAATTTAAAAATAAAACAAACTTATAGTTGCCAGTATAAAACTATAAATATAAAACAATTTTCCTAGTGGTAATGTGACGTGCGTCAGCGTATCGTATCCGGCACTTGTCAACGGAAGGCGGTACAATTTGTTGAATTAAGCGCATTCGCTCACAGATTCACCGAGTGCCTGCGAAGGATGTCAATTATTTTCACGTATTGTTCCTTGGGAAACATCCGTGGATCACTCATCAGCTCGTGTAACGCCAATTGTAGTTCACGCTAAACGATTTTAGAACGCATTGGTCCAATGTTAGTACAAACTTTTGACTGCGACTTTACTTTAGTTAGATTGATTCCTTTTTTTCTTACACACTAAATTTGTCCAACTATTAAATTTTAAATTATGTTTTTATTCTAATGGTGCATTCTTTGCTTGACACTACAGTATCAAATAATATCGAATAATCAGCTTTACAGTTTTTATACGATTACTCGTAGGAACGTTCTTTGTTTATAATGTACTTCTTCAAATATATATAATCAATTAACAAAGTTAAAGGAGGTAAGCTAACTTAAAACTATATATTTTATTAATCCTGAATCCGTTTTGATAAAGCTTGTTATTAAATTCCACCAAATGAGTGTCAATAAAAACTCATTGTTTAGTTTACAATAAAATGGAATTTTAAAAAAGTCAGCTAGTATAAACATCTGTTCATAAAAACAATATAATATGTAACCTCTTTGCTCTACAAAAGTCTATTAAAACACTGGCACATAACAAAGATAAAAAGAAAAAAACAAACATCCATGGCTCGGTACAGCCAGACACAAGTGTAATGCGTACCACGTCAGCCAGTGATTGCACTGAATTGGTCTTCCGTTAGGATAAAAAGCCGTGTCCTCGCCGCATTAAACAATAGCCAATCTGTTCGCTGCCCGTCAATTTAACAGCTTCATTGTAGTACGCGTACACTCACTTTACAGTCAATGCTTTTCGCTATCATTTCAGTCATATTTTTAAAACGCAAAATATAAGAATCAGAATTACATAAAAGTTTATTTTCGTTGCTGTCAATAAAACTTAAACGTATGTTATATTATTAATAAACGTTGAAGTAATTTCCTTATCTAATTTTTAATTATTTATGTATATTCATGTTACATATATAGAAAAACATTCCACTTAAGAAATTGATGGTTTCAAACAAAACCGTTCCAAATAAAAGATCAACCGAAACACAATAAAAGAAAAAAAACATATTTTTTTTAGCTTTTTACGTTAAAAAGAACATTCTAATTAGATGATAAAATATAGCGCTATGCAATTTACCGTGATATTGATCCGGTGCATTCAACACATAGCATTCTTGTCAATACCCATTGTGAGCTTTCTACGCGTGCATTTGCGAAGGCTAATAATACATTTGTATATAAATTTCCAGTTTTTATGGCTCTAGTGTTCTTTAGCAAATAATAGTGTCTAACAATGTTCAGTTCTTTAGTATCTACTAATTAGATGGAAATTGTATAGTTTAAACGAATTAAACTTAAAGCTCGTAGATCTTAAATTTATCGATGAGTTAATTTAGATGTTATACTTTTTATTTTCTACTATATGTATATTACAAGGATCGTAACTGTTCGTAATACAAAGTTTAAAGTTAGTCCAAACATTCTTCGTTCGTTGTTCGTAGAATAGTTGATGACGCAAAATCTTTTTTAAAATGTCTGATTTATTTTACTTGTAATCAATGTATCATCGGATTATTAAAAAGTATAGGCATATACAAATCGAAACCTGTTGTATCAACAGATTGGTTTCGCTCAAATAAATACGCGATTGCAACATAACGAGGGTTTTTCTGGCCGATTTGCGCCCCTCGCCATCTAACCAAATAATACCTGGGTTCCACGACCTTGGAGGGTGGAGGGTTATATAACAATAATCAACTTTCCTAATCAATACCCAATTTACACATTATTTTGCGAGTTTCGAAAATTTTCGTTTAAGTTTCTCGTATATTACGAATTACGAGTTAAGTAAAATATTATATTACATCATTATTCAGCGACATAATAATTAATATTCTTACAAATATACATTATTTTATGACCATTAAATATTCGGCTTTCTTTTAGAAGCGTTATCGCTAACGCCATCTGTCGGCGAGTGGCGGAAGTTATGTAAAACAGCAATCCGTTATAATTTGCTAACGGCTTGCAAAATGGCGTTCCTTCAAATGAAACAAAACATATTCCAATTAACCTCGTTATTTTATAGTAGAGATTAACGTACGAGATTATCTTGCGGTTTTATTATCTTTCGCGATACGCAGCACCTGCCGCTTTAACCGATTTTAAATAACCGCTTCCATCCATCATGCCATGGTATGTCAAATCCTTGTCCGTACAACAATCAAGCTCCTTCCTACGTGACGAAAATGTTACTTATATATTTTTTAAAATAATTTACTCTTACATGTTGAGCTAACTACTTAACTTCTAATTAACTGGCAAATACAGGACACAAGAAGCTTTTAAAATATTATTAAACTAATATTTAAATCTTCATAATTAATATTATCAATTCTTAACAATATATCAGGTTTAGCAACAGAGTTGCGTGCCGACCTGCCTTAACGGCAGAACGGGCCCACGCATTTGTTCCACAACACGCCGCATCGTATATAATTTGTCAATGGACCTTTACACTGATTTTATATTATACTCACAAATGCTATTTGAGCTGTTTGAGCTATCGAACACTATCTACTACTACACTATCGAAAATGAATAGTTATTACATATTCGAGCTAGCCAATGTTCTTCAGTTCACATTTATTTTTATACATAAAAACTTAAGACGTAATAATGGAAATAATATCCACGGACGACCAATTGCTAGGACTTTTATCTATTGTAATTAAGATAACCGGTTATCAAACAGCTGCAAATAAAAAATAACCGTCGAATGTTTATTCATGAAATCATATGGATAGACGAAAATAATTCTGTCAAGTTTACTTATAAGGATAATTACAAAACCTGCGATTTGAATGAGAATAGACAATGCGTAAGGGACAGAAGTATGTGTGAAAGGGATAGGGATATAACAAATGTCGTGCGTCTAACACAAAAACTGGAGTAACGAACGCCAGGTGTGACCCGATGCCATGTGCTCGGCAACAGAAACTATATTTATTTATACTAGTTTCCGACTCTTATCTAACTGCTTCTAAATAATTTTCATTTTGGTTGTTAAAATGAGACGTAATAATAATTATTTTTAATTATTTCATCGTTAAAATTTTAAAAAGCATTTTACAAACAGTTGATAAATAAACCTCATCTTGAAATATCAGTCGGTTATACAAATAAAAACAATTTTTATGGTATACTTTTAAGTTTCAATATACATTTTTCTATATACTAGTATATTGAACTACATAATTGAACTATTTATAAATATGAAAAAACATAGCATCGCAAAAATAAAAGTAAGTTTACTGCCATCTAGCGGAGGAGGTAGCAATTACATCAAACTAAACTGAGACCGCCATCTAGCGTCAAATAGCATAACTTTGTAGTCATTAGGTACGAAATCGTTTAACATGTAAGTTAACAGATGGCGCTAATACAAAATGGTATACTCGAAGATTTTTAGATACAACAAAAATTATATCACCATTTGCATACTAAAACACTAATCTGTCGCCATCTAACCCGAATCCATTGCATGTATGTCTATTAATTTTCCCTTTATTTTGTGTTAACATTCTCCTTTTTATTTTGCTTTATGTTAAGTCTGTGGTGTGTCTGTGTTTGTAGCTTATTTTGGCGCCGGACGGGACGCTGCAGACGGTCAAGAGTGAGTCGCGCCGAGGTCGCGGTAGAGGGCGCGCTGCGACGACGCCAGTAAGTAAACCTTTTTTACTTGCGTGCTTTCTTTCTTTTATCCCTGTTAACATTTTTTTATCATCCGTAACATCGCTATAACTTTGTGTAAACACTTAATATGCTTGAACATATACTATCGATGTGCGAACTCACTCAATAATTAATAAAATAATACATTTTATTAAGCTAAGGTATGTAGGTACATATTTTAAACTTACGAGTATGACATGTATAAAAAATAACAACTTCGAAACATTACGTAAACATAAAAAAATGAAAGATAAGTTTAAATGAATAGAAGGAGTAGTCTAGTCACTATTTTAAGAAATAGGTACACGGCAGGTATACGGCAATATTGTGAAACACAACTTTGAAAAAAACGTATTCCGTAAAAATATTAGACAACACGTGACTTTCGAATTAAGTATAAACTTTCTATGAAACAACAGCTGGCTATTTGGGCCGACTGACAATAATTCAGGTCGTATCTATTAGCGGACGATATAAATCAAACAAAAAGCAGGTCACTTTCGCTTTCCAAAGCCCGAACATGGGAATAAAGTCGCCTATTTTCGCAACAGCAAATGTTTTTCACAACTGCATCGGTACGGACGTAAGTGATTGGTGATATACATTGCTGTAAATGTACCGATCCTTCTGATAAAACGTGGCTATAAATAAGTAATGTATACTGATGTGTTTATTATTTCCTCCGCTTCAGGCGTGACACCTGTTCATTGAGTGAATTTTGAATTGCAAATCGTTGTGCAATTCCTGAGTTGGGTTTTGCATTTGTGCTTTTTAAAGACATATTTTCCAGGATACAATCGAAAAACGTTGCTATTCGAGTGCAAGGTGAAATAATATTGGTGTAAGTTAAAACAGTTGTTTCGTTGTGTTTAATTTAAATTCTTTTTCAATCAATCTTTTTTTTTAATACGTTATTTAACTATTTGGGACGTAGACCAGGTGCTTACGTCCACTCTCTCTAACAGAACAAAAATCATTAATATTCGTTTGGCAATTCTAGAGTTAGGTATATGTATATCACTAAGATTTAAGCTTTCAAAAAACCTGATTTAATACAATAAGAAGTATGTAATTACAACAAAATACTCTAACTAAATCTTTATAAATTAATGTGATGGTGGATTTTTTCTTAGTACTCATCTACTTATGAAAAGTACATAGTAATAATCATAAACAAACGCAAAAATACCTAAAGCAAATATGTACACTTTTAGTAAATATTCTTATCTATAAATACTTTTTACACATTAACGTGAGTATATCCTAAACTCCTCGTTACCCTGTCTATACGGAAGTTAAAAATACAAGCACAAAAGTCGCAGCTTAGAAGGAAAGACAGAGACTTGCTCGCAAAAGCTCATCAATTTTGCTCACATTAAATTAAATGTATTAAACATGTTATTAGAATCATTTGAAATGTTTTATGTCATGTGATTTAAAAATAACTATATTTAAATTAAATAAATGATTATTAAATAAATTGCCAGTACTAATCTATATATATAAAAGAAAGTCGTGTTAGTTACACCATTTATAAGTCGATAACGGCTCAACTGATTTGGCTGAAAATTGGTGGGGATGTAGTTTAGAACCGGGAGAAGGACATAGGATAATTTTTATCCAGTTTCCAGGGGAATAATTTTTTTATGAAAGTAAACGCGGACGGAGTCGCGGGCAACAGCTAGTATTCAATAATGCCACATATTCACCGTATTACGGTGTTGCATTTAAATACATATTTTACTCTGAACACTTTTTTGACGTTGACACTGACAGTGACATGAACGTGACATACGTAACGAAGGTTTGATTTTTTTAAAACACTTAAAGCGTTTTGATAATAGCTTAAAATATGTAATTTAAAATATATACTTTTAGTAATCCATAAATGATGTCGCTTGGATCGCTTGTCATTCGCCACAGATTACATTACCTTCTATTAATAAAAATAAGTCTGTTTTTTTATAACATAGGGGGCAAGTGATAATGCGAGCTACTGACGGAAAGTTGGATTATTCGGATTATTGAGACACAACTTACATACTTTAACTTTTTATAAGATTAACACAGATAAATAAAGTAAGTAGTTAATGACTTAGAGCTTCTAAAGAACAAAGTAAATTCTTTTTCTATACAAAATATTAATAATTATTTTGACATGTTCTTTATACTTTTCCACATTAAATTTAATTTCATATTCGGTTAGGGTACTCAACTTCTACCACAAAGATAACTATTAGATATTAAAAATACAAAAGCACTTTTGCTAAGAAAACCCTTGGAAACTTAGCCTCTAATCAAAACTTTTAAAATGCAAATTTTCTAAGACATCACGTGCTGCGCGTCTTAAAAATAAAATTTAAATTTCTTAAAATTACACGTTGAAGTACTCGAAGAAAAATAGCAGCTATTTACATTTTAATATTTGAATCAGTTATTTGATTTAATAAACTTTTAAATTAAGAATGCGTATAATTATAAAATTATATTGTATGTAAGAAAATATTATCGTCTATTAATGTATGTCATATTATCTGAAAACTTTTGGAAAGGCGTTTCTATAAATCCTTCCACTAGTTTGTATACTGAAAGTTTAAACTGTCAGTTAGCTGATCCGTAATGCAAGTAATTATTCAAGGGAATCAAAAATCAAAACAGCGATGTCAAACTTATAATTTATTATTACAAGTTTGATAAACATCCCGCAATACTAATACGAATTCTAATCCCAGATTTCTATTCGGAAATAAATTGAAATCCAACATAATGAAGACGGTTGCTTGCAGACTTAGGTACTAATTTGGCGGCCATCTTGCAGTTGCCATGGCGACGAGACTGCGCCCCCCTGCAACTGCAGACGGAACTATGTCTAGGTGTATGCCCTGAGATGTATGCACGCCTGATTAGCCAATTCCCAATTTTGGTATAAGGATGTTTGCGATGCCCGGTCAGGGAATTAGGACTATGGGGAATAAAAGACTATTGAAATTCGAGTATAGTATAAAATATTAGAATCATAACAAGCATTTGTAAAAAACATTAAAACATAAAAAAAACCTAAAGAAATCTTTTAATAAATAAAAATAAGTTTTTAATAGAAACTAAATATTTCATGACTATCTATATTGGCCGTTTTTTGATATCGTATCAAAAAAAATGAAGCAGTTGCATACATAGCATATTAAAAGTACATAAAATAATATTTAAGCATTCCATAAGTTTTCATGTAAGTTACATATGCAGGAATAACATAATAATCTCCTAACTGGGTCCGGTCAATTTTTCGACATGTTGTTTAATATTCATTATGTTTAAAGTAAATTTTCAAAGATGCAATATATTAGACGCAAAAGTTGAAAAGCATTATGTTAAACGAGAGCTTTTTAGCTTATACCCCTTTCAGAGCATTATTGTTATTAATGGGCAGAAAGGCACTCTTTAAAATTATTAGAGGGAAAATTAACTGCATCGCTATTAAAAAAATATATACAACTAAAATATTGGACAATATCGGAGACCGCCTTCAAAGACCGTCTCGGAATTATAAACTCGAATTTGCTCAGTGTTGTAATTGCAAATTTCGTTGATTCGCGCATGCGCCGAGCGCCGATCAATACGGCAAGACTTCATTGTTTTTTACTCTATAACAAAATATAATTTGCGCGCCAAAACATTAAAAGTGAACGTATGTAGTCTGTGATGTGTGTTGAATTCAAATTTGGAATTTGAAAGTAATGGCCGTTTATAATCTGTTTTGGTTTAATTTTAAACGCAAGGGTGGTCGGTGGGTGTAAGGAGGTGCGCCCGGTTCTATTGGATAGTTACTGTAAACTATTGCTGAAACTTTCATTAATGCA
This sequence comes from Eurema mandarina, assembly GCA_018238005.1. NCBI lineage: Eukaryota > Metazoa > Arthropoda > Insecta > Lepidoptera > Pieridae > Eurema > Eurema mandarina. The sequence continues at coordinate 13,793 of DWAJ01000723.1, forward strand.
TTCTATTGCCTCGTTATGCATTTTCGGTGTCCCGTTGCAAATTCATTATTCAATAGAGTTTTAATTAAAAGGAAAACTTTATTACTTATTGTATAGGTACGTGAAACATGTTAACCTAATGTGTAATTATAAAAGTATAGCGCTACATTTAATACTTGGTAAAATGTTTTTATATATCCATACTAATATTATAAATGTGAAAGTAACTCTGTGTATGTCTTTCCATCACGCTGAAACTACTGAACCGATTAGAACGAAATTTGGTACACACATGGTCTAGAGCCTGAGATAAAACATAGGCTACTTTTTAACTGGAAAAAAGGTTTAAAGGGAGGATAAAAGGGGGGGTCAAAGTTAATATGAAAGTCCACGCGGACGGAGTCGCGGACAACAGCTAGTATTATATAATGCCAAAGATAAATCGATTTTAGTAAACAAATTAAGTATAAAAATTTTAATATGTAGGTACAATAAAACCATGTTCCTCATTGCAACGAAATACGAAAACAAAAATACGTGTTACGTAGAACGTAATTTCCGGGCGATATTTAAAATTTTCATAACTTTACAGACAGTTTCGATGTAAAGAGTCGTTAAATATTTTATTCAGACACCCGCCTGAAATTGCGCTTTTCACGGCGAAGCCGAGCGCCCTTCAATTGATTCCGTAAATATATTATGATTTTACATACGTATACACAATTTTTCTTTTATTTGCTTCAATGGACAGGTTCGTTTAATACAGAATTGTTTAAGTCCAATTGAAATAACATAATTGTAATATCTAGTACCTACCTAAACTAAAATAAAAGTATAACACAAATATTTGCAATTATTATTAAGTTTTAATTTCTAAAACAAGAAAGGTTAGTTATTTATGACAATTTGGATAAGGGAATAAAAAATCTTTTTAATAAACACGTCAAAATTCAATATTTTTACATTCGTAGGTATCTGTGTTTAATGCGTTAATAGTCTATTAAAGTTATTTCGCTGCAAATTTACAAACTCAAAAAACTTACTTATAAGAATTTCATGCCTCTTGGCCACAGATATATAATCTCTCTATGAGAGTGCACTTTACGTGCGCTAATCAGTTTATAAAATGTTTTCAATTAGAATTGTTTAACCCCTTATATTCAAAACATGCCTAATATTGCACTCACCTATACATGAAACTCTAGGCCGGCAACCCCATGCGATGACCACTTTCCATCAGGTGTCTCGCCTGCTTGTTTGCCCCCTAAGTTAAAAAAAATACATGTCTATTTCCAACATTCCAATGGCAAAATTATTCACAAAAATGCCATACAAAGGCCCGTGGTAATCCCGGATACAGATCTCAGGAAGCAACAAGTAAAGAACTCTTGAACGCTAATCAGATGACAAGATCAGACGATTATCTCCCGGCTGGGGTGAGGTTTGCGGGCGCTAACCAGTTTATGACATGGTTCACTTGTTTTTACATTGGAATAGCAACGTTAAATGCTTTTTAAAATGGATGGGTATTTATCCCTATATCATATTTTAGTCATAGTACTAAAAGACATATGATGTGGATGTACTATTAACAGTTCAAATATCAAAATTAAAAACACCCTAGAACTCGAGAATGGCTGAACCAATTGGGCTAATTTGTGTTTTATTTTCAGTTTTTAAAAGCCGGATCTAAAGGTCTACTCCCAACGCAATCGTCGTCTATATCGAAAGCATTTGATACCACTTACCGAGTTAAGAGTCGAATTATACATAAGTTCAACGTATTGTTGTCGAATTATAAACAAAAAAGTTTTTATTTTTATTCGAAGTCGTTTAAAAAACCGTATTGAAACTAGTCAAAATCGATGTTTATTGTGTTCGAAGGTTACTGGTTTCATATAAGAAACAGCTTACTCTCATACATCGCAGTGAACCTAGACTAGTCTGTAGTTTCAACGGCGCGCGTTAAATATTCCTGTCTACAAAAAGCTACGGTGTTGTCATTTTTGCCAGCTGCACAAGAATCGAGCAACAAGTGGCGCCATATATCGCCCGCAACTGTTGCCAACATTACATGAGCTTGAAATAAATCTAACCTAACTATATTCTAAATACTTTTATGGTTCTGTATTTTTTTCCTTCTACGATATATGAATTGATGAATACAAATAATTAATTATTAGCCAAGGCTTTGTCCACGTTGTCTAAGGAATAGCGATCCATGTGAACGGACATTTCTCGCTGAAAAATGCACCTTATGTACGAGTCCTAGTGTCTAATATCTTCATTCAAAAATGATTCATTGTTATGATAGCAAACAAACTTTCGTCCTTTTTATATGTCCTAAGTCGTTTGGTAGTTTAAACTGAATATTGCGTAGTATATCATACACTAGTATATTCTTTGTCTTTGTTTGTCTAAATTGCAACGGCATCTTTAAGATGAGTATTAATTTATCATTTGAACGACCAAAACTAATGTTTGCTTACGAAGAATAATAATTAAGAAACACCAAGCATTACATTTCGCAAAGTCGAGCGAGTAAGCGAATTGTCATTTCATTGCAATCGATAACGATAACGGTGGACTTACGTCACAGGCAAACAAAAATATTATGTAATAACTGATTAAATAACTAGTGTTTGTATTTTAAATTTAACGATTACAATAGTCTTGTTTAAACAATATCATGAGCTCTTAAAAAAGTCAGTACTGAACGTATAAATCAGCATAGGTTACAAGCAAAAAGCATTCTTAACAGAACATGTAAAATAAGACAAAATTACTATGTAAACAAAATAACGGGCCATTGTTGAAGATAATAAAGTATACATTATGTATACCTTCTCATACATTATGCATGTTCGATGTCAATTCCAGAAACTTCCCCGCCGTATTTACATATTATCTAGTTCAAGAAAAAACTTATGTTTAATTTAAATACGTTAGTGTTTCGAATATTTCAGTGTTTCGTTCGTTTCGAAGTTTTCAATTTGTTTCAGTTCTATTTTTATTACCTCAAGTCCTTTAGTATGTAAACTTTAATTTTACCGATAACCGAGGATCATAAAATTATCAATTAACCACAATTTTGGTAAGATATATAAAAACAGTTAATACTTTTAAGTTTTAATAACTCGTTTTCGGAAACCAAGCCAAATTTTCGTTAAGGAATCTTATCGAAACCTAACCTACTTTAATAACCTACTTTGAAAGAGTTATCAATATATATAGTAATCAATAGTTATAATTATTAGGATTTACTATTATTATTTCACGTTTAATAATCCTATCCTGCTATTATTATAATCGTGAAAATTTCTAACGATGTAATGTATGGATATTGACAGTCTCGGTATTATCATGGAAACTATACGAGTAAAATGCGTCACAGCTTAATATTGATTTACATGCCTTTTTAAACCTTACTCTAAATCAACACTTTAATTGCATAGCAAACTACACGTACCATTGATTTTTGGCGACCTAATCCTTACGGTAAATCATGTATCATAATATATAGGCGGCTTAGCAACTTCTTTAAATACATAGGGGATTACAGCCCCATATAAATCTGTTTACTTGTTTTATAGCCAGCTCATGCTACCGCTTAAACCTGCCTTTTCATATTTATTGTTTTGTTAGTTTTACATGGGAAAATTACACAAACCGTTTTAGTATATAGGTCCTTGTATTTATCCTTGTAGTACCCTTAAGTTTTCTTTTGTGTTTTACATTTGTAATCGATTTTACTCTTTGCAGAAATAATTTGTATTATCAACTATATTAGTCTCTAATACCATTTTAGAAAAGTGCATTTCGAGATTGTAACGATTGTAAGTAATCTCTGAAGTTATTGAACCGATTAAGAAATTCATCTGTTTAATAATAATAGATAGTAATAGTAGATTCTTTCAATCAATGTAAATAAATTGTTACACATGTTCACATTGAAAATTTAAATTCCAGATCGACGCAATATAATTCATGGCCAAAACTATCCAAACTCGAACTGTTATAAAAGTAATATAAGTTTTTAATAGTGCCAAGTAACCATCGCGATCTCGAACGTGAAACCTCTCATCTTAGTTTTAGACCTTTAACTTTTTCCGGGTGAACGCTGAATTTAATTTTCTGTGGAAATTGCTATCCCGGGGCAGAGCGCGCTGTAATAAATTCTATTTTGCTGATCAAACTCCTATAAATACGTTCTAGAGATGTTTTCGCTTAATGAAATTATTCTTTTTCACCTGTTGCGTTAAATTGGATCGGTATTACGTTGCCGGTTCGCTTAAAGCTATTTGAAAATGTTGAAAAGTTAAAAATACAGGTTATATGGTTTTAAAAATAAAATGATACCTACAATTTAAAATTAGCAACTAAATTTCTGGTGGATTCAAATCTACATCTATAAACAGACTGTCGAAATTTTTTACCCGTTCAAACAAACAAAGAAAGATTATTCACAATTAATAACAATTTATATAAATATGCAAAATAATAACGATGTTATACCTAACGAATAATCTATACTATACTAGTAACATAAATCACAATTGTTTGCACATAATTGAATAGGTGTAATGAATCATAACTATGCGCATAACGTTAAGTTTGTCCGATAAATCAACCTTGAACCAACAATTATCGATACCGCCGTAAATCACTTAAAGATATTTTAATTAAACATCCTCTCAACAGCGACAGATCAGATGTAATGTTTTCTTAAATACGGTGCGTTGGGCCCCTGAAGGCAACAAAGTATATCGACGTTTTGTCTTACGTGTTCTAATAAAGAATATAGAATGTTCTTCTCATATAACTTCACGTGGAGAATTTAATGTTTTATAAGGTTGTTTCGTTACGTCGTATTCCTTATGATGTTCTTGTAACGACATTATAATATTATATATTATATAATGTCGTAATGTTTATATTATAAAGCTGTACATAAACACATTTGGAATATTCTCATAGGTGTTCCTTATAAAATTTATTGGGTTTTGTTAATCTGATGATAGATGCTACCTTCCTTTTATCACAAGGGAGGATCCTTGAACAGTCGAACAATTGACTGGCCAGCTGATAGGCCCTTATGGTTTAATGTGGAGAAGTTGTACCTAAATTAAGTCTCGAACAAAATCATTAGTTTGATTTAAAACTGTACTCGTAGTAGCGATCGCCACAAACGTATTTAACGTACATCATTTAAGAAAAATATGCAGGTATAAATGAGTCTTGGGCCTCTCGTCTGTGTACACTTCGGTCCCTGCCCCTATATATCAGTGAGGAGCGTCGGGCGGAGGAATTAATTTAATTTTAACTTGATAATATATCGCGTCGGAGTCCTCGCTAATAATGGAATTATGTTTGTACTTTCAGAATCCATTTGCATTCTTAGTAGAACGTCGTAGTCTCGGATCGACATTTGTCTAATACTTTTTCGCTTTAATAGTTCTTCAATTTTAACCAAGTAATCATTACTTGAAAAAAATATAATTGATTTGAAGATTCATAGAATGTATGTATATTCATAATTATATCTCCCATTTTTGTATACTTCATCATAACATGGCACAGGCAATAGAGACTAAAATATATTCCTTCAATCGTGGCTGATACAAACTAGTTACCAAATATTCATGAAACCGGGATAGCATCTACACATCAAAGTCATTACGTACCTGAAAACTAAATTCACATTGCATTTGCGTTGCTTCATCTAAGCTTAATGCGTTTTCGTATGCTTGATGGGCAGTCGCTACAGATCCATTCTACGTCCAGACAATTCTGGCCCCCTATATTGCTATTCTAACTCGCCCCCTTCTCATCCCACGTGAGCGTCAGCCCCCACCCCCCCTTTCGCATGGCGCTTAATTTCCGTATCGTATGGTCATTAATTTGAAAACGATATCTTCTATAACTCCGTTTATTAAATTAATGATGGCTTCTCCGTTTATTTGGTTACGATATTCACAGAAGATTAATCGGTTTTAATTGTTATTTATATTAATGGATTTATAAAGGATATGCAATGCGATGTTCTTATATTATCAATGGCGGATATTATCTGTATAAGTTTGGCGCCCTTTTTGTGCTGCCCTTTAGCGAGATCACGGTGGATAGCGATCGTCACTGGCGCATTCCCGCTAACTTTTAATTACTATCATTGTGAACAAAGTTTAACTCGACGACAAAAGGACCTCTTCTGATGGAACTTTGTACATGACGCCGTTATTTTCTAAACGTTACTCGCCGTGTTTTAATAGAATTTTTAATAACGTTATTCTAACTTTAATCATCTTGCTTTTCGAAAAGTAGCTAAAATATTACTAAACTGATGATTATATTGTAAAATTTAAAATTATCATCTTTAACACACTCGCACACAAGGGTCGTGCAAACTTGCAAATTTCAAAAAAGACATTTGATAAATTTGACTGATCATTGAAAATATTTTTTTTGGCACACTCCCTTTAATTAAGACTTGACGTCACAAAATAAACGAAGCAATTAGTGTTTTTTCTATAGCAACACTGATGCATGTTTCCAAACATAAATTCAACTTGTTCGTCGTGTTTACAGAGAAAACTGAGACATCGCTGTGCATAAATTGCAGAGCTTCACATAATTAAAAATCAACATTTACATTTAATTCGATCCTCACTACCGCGTCTATATCACGTTTAAAGTCCTGTTAAGAAACGATAAGATCTTTAAGTCGTGTTCAAACATGTTATAGAATCTGATTGATTAGCTATTATTTGTTTTTGAAATATTACACATTTAATAATATGGCAAAACTATGGTTGTTTAAATTCGTTTTTGTAGCGTTTAAATTTATGCTTATCTGTCAAATATGTCTTTATAAATATCCTTAAGTCTTCATCCCATGAAACAGTTATCTCAAAAAAAGGCTCCAAATTATATTATTAAAATAAGGAAAACATGTTGTTACTCTCAGACGACAGCGTGCTTGTGATCTCGAAATGCGCTTTCAAAAACCCACTTCTAAAAAATGAGGCAAATATTTAAATTCCTCAAGTTCCTTGACTTGACTATTACTGCGCCTATCAGTTTTAATAGCTGCTTTACCGTACAAATTGTGGCGATAATTCGTGTAAGTACACGCTGTAACTAGACAATGGTGGTTTACAACAATTTGCGTAATAGCTTTAATGGCGCGTAATCACAGGGCGGCCATGTTTAAACTATTATACGTGTGTTTAATCTATGGTCAATTTCAAATTATTCGATATTCAAATTCAAAAAAGATCCAGTCCATCTTTATGTCCGTTTAACGTAAGAACTATCCAGAACATTGCTTATCTAATAATCATTAACTAATCTAAAACATACAAAGGAAATGATCAGAAATTGAACAAAACAGTAGCAATACGAGCTAAATAAATCTTATTTAACACTTTCAAAACAAACATTATTTCCGAACGATAAAATGGAAACTTTTACAAATCTATTTGAAGCAGAAGAAACTAGAGGAGCAATAAAAGCAAAATAATAGTTATGGAAATAGTCCTTCATTTCACGAAAGAAAACTTCGGAACTGCCGACAATATGAATGAAACTATAATATTAGAAAAGTTTCGTCTCGAAATGAGAAAACGTTGTACGGGCTCGCTGCTCTAATACACGTAGTTATGAACTAGGAGGTACAATAAACACCGAGTGCTGTGCATGACTCGATTAATTGCATATGCTCATTAATTTCAGTCTATACAATAGGATAAGGCTCCTCTAATACTATTCTATAATAAGTGATTTATTTCGCCCTACATTTGATCTGTATATAACGGCGAATGTCGAACAAAAAAGGCCTAGATAGAACCAAAGTTTGTGCATTAAAAATATACCGAAAATTTCGACCAGTGATATATTATGAACGTCAGTCACTATTAGGTAACCTAACCGAAAAAAAAATTATTCATCAGAATCATTACTTTAATATGATTAAAATATATAGTGTAGTGTGTTTTCAAAATTCATTTATTTAGCGACAAAAATAGTGTAGTGACGAAAAACATCGATATTTTATCAATGTTTACGATTCGGTCGGTGAACTATGCAGATGAGTATAACCGCTTACCACATAAGCGATTGTTATGATAATAAGGCTTGCAATAGACGTAGCGGGGATGAAATATTGGCCTCTTTTGCATAAGCACCGTAGAGGCTCTACGACGTGCTACGACAGGAACTGGCAGCTACTTAATTGTTCATTATGGAAATTTGTGAACGCAAATTTGTAGGGAGTTCCGAATTATCAGGAAGTGATAACAAGAAGAAAACACATTTATTAGAAACATTGGACGCGGAGTGGAATTTATTTGCTTTAAAATTAACACAATTTCGGTGTTTCTAGTGTATTCTTATTATATAAAATGATACAACCTAATATTCTTATCATTACATAGTATAAAAGAAAATCTTCTATCTGTCCCTATATATGCTTAAATCTTTAAAACCACGCAACCTTTGTGGTTTTTTCATTGGATTAACTGATTCAAGAGTAAGGTTTATAAGTATAAAACATGCAAAAAATGCTAGTTATAAATAAAACGAAAAAGTTATTTTTATTTATAAATCCAATATTTCTTTAGGCTTAAAATTATTTGTCTAGATACTTATAGATACTGTCCATAAGTGACACGCAAACTTAATTGTTCCTATCATAATGGATATATATACATATTTAAAAAAAATATGACAAATAAGTCAATAAAACCAATTTAAAATTAGTATAGAAGAACAGAGTGTTACCTACTCTGAGACAATATTTTCTTCGTTTGAATGTTCCCTAAAACCTATGTAACCAGAGTGTTATATATATTTCTAACAATATTTGTACTGAAAAGTTTATTGTATTTAAAAATCTTTTTAGTCTAAGAAAATGTACATATTATAACGTCAAAGCATGGATATTTTATCAAATTACATAATTATATGTTTACGCTCCACGGGAAGCTCCAGTAATAAAATAAATTGCTCTTTATTTAATAACGCTACGGATATTTATGTTGTACGCCTTGAAGACTTGTAAAATAATTTCATATTCTCTTCTAAAATAATATGTTAATAAGTCGATGGAATCTAATTAAAATTCTGAATATGATGAACATCGCGAAAGGCAGCGACGTAGACGTATATGTAATATGTATAAGAATTTATCAGACACATTTATATTTATACATAGGTTTAAATATACGCGCCCCGGCGACTGACAAGGACGCTATGCACGGGCGAAAGGCATAAGAGTGACAGAGAGGGAAATACTAGAGCCGATACAATGCACAATGCACACGTTTAGTCAGTATACATTGAAACGTCAAGCTTTATATTAATAGTACTTTTTATTAATTCTGTCTTTACTTTTATTATACGTTTAGTAGATAGCTTTGGTCTGTTTAATTACTACGTTTAGTATGAACAGACTCGTTAAGTGTAGTGCACGTGTTTTAAACCAGAATTCATTAAAATATAGAGTACTATAGGACTTATAGACATAATATAAGTTAAAATAAACTGAGATGTATTCAATCAGTATAGTCCACTATAACACGATTATCGAGAAATATCGTTCACGTTTCAATTAAATGTTTAATAAAGATGAAAAGCGCAAGAATGTATTCATAAAGCTCGGCATCTTAAAATTGTAATTTGTTTATCAAACGTCTGGCCGGCGGGGGCGGGGCGGCGCTCCGTCACATTGGCACCGGCAGAACTCAGTTGTCACGTGCCTCGCCGCAAGCCACCACGCGCTTTACGTAACCGATTATATCGATACGATAGCACATCACTATCATTACGCTTCCCGCGCTATTCCAATTTTTTGTGTCACTTGTGTTTGTGTTTGGATTGCTCTAATAAAAGGTTTGTGCATTTTAATCACTGGCAACGTTAAGGTCAATAAACTGCGGGGCATTCGACTATAACGATGTTATAGCGATACTCAGTATTTCTGTGATATTTACGCTTAGTATTAATTGTACAAATTTCATTCATAAAATATGTACAATAAAAAAACTTATCTGTTTGTTTGAAGGTCGTTCACGATTAGCTTATTACGATTAACGTTCTGTTAACGGTTATTTCAAATAAAAATATTAGTTCCGGGATTTAGTAAAGGCAAACCTTGATACAATTTAAAATATGAAATGTATTTCAAATCTGTTGCAAAATAATATCTGTTTCTGTAGATAAAACTTTTTGATGATGCGGTGTGCATTGATTTATAATAAAACTGAAAGGAATTACTTATCCGAAAATGTGTTATAAAAAAAACTTATCACTTTTAAACATTCAAATTTTAACGGCCTGGTTTTTTTGGACTAGTATTCTATTTTTATTAAAAAGTTTACAGCCTTAAATAATTGGAAGATAATACCAAACTATACGTAATATTAAATTAATTTATATTACAATTGAACTACAATGTACTTAATACACGTAATTTCATGGTATTACGTCAGTATCCTTCGACCACCAATTTCTAAGCTATTAATATAATGTTCGTATGATCCATCGGATATAATTATGTGTATCTAATAATCATCCACATGCACTCCTCAATTTACTTTTCATAATAACGAAAGCAGTAATTTCACCACAGATAATACCACTTTCAAAATTACGTTTGATCGTAAAATTATCTATAATTTTGCTCCTAGGAAATGCGATGAACTTATCTTTACGTACAATGAAAGAAGGTTACTATATTTTATTTTATTTCATTTTTAAGTAGGTTCTAGTGTTTATCTTTTTATAAATTACCATATATGAGAAGTTCTAAGCACACGTTTTTAGGCCGACTTATACATATAATACTGCGCTGCAGTAAGGTTGCTTTAACTCACCGTTTCTAATAATATCGGACGTATTCATGAAGTCTTTGAAATCTGGTAATTATTAAAAAAATACTACCCGCGCTCCGCGGCTTTACCCGTTTTTATGCGTGTATTAAAATCGATCGAGTAATTTAAAAGATTTAAGCATACATAGGAACAGACAGAAAGCGACTGTAATTATGTTATACAGCTCGAAGATTTTAATGTTTGTTTACATTAAATAGGCTTTAAAGCTAATTAAAGATTATACAAAAGGTCACGAGCAATACCGCGGGGCGCGGCTAATCTCTCATTCTATCTTTTTAATAAAAAGCATCGGTTTTAATAGAATAGGTTTTCGATTGTGTTACTTAAAATTCCAAGATCAAATAAAAATCACTCTATAGTCTATCTGATAATAATAATAAAATCGCATGAAAATCGGTTTCGTAATTTTAAAGATTTAAGCATACATAGGGACAGGCAGAAGAAAGCGACTTTGTTTTATACTATGGAATGATATTTAGATCTGTTTATAGGTGTATGCATAGTTTACCACTATCATTACAAAAACTGAGGATGGCTTTCTTAATATACCTATATTTATATCCACAAAGAATGTATTAGAGATTGCTCGTTTCAGAAACGTTGTCTTTCTTAAGAGATTATATAATTATTATGTAATATATTTAGCTATAGAGTGTATATCCTGATCGGCTATAAAGTAAAGGATTTCAATGCAACAAAACACATACTATATTACGAATGAGAAAAAGTTTGTAAGCATGTATGATTGTAAGAATGTTTTTCATTCTTTCACGCAAAAACTACTTGCCTGATTTGGCTGAAGTTTAGCATCTAGGTAGATTAGACCCCGGAGTCTATTATCAATATGGTCATGTTGGTCAAACATACGCGTTGCTAGTTAAAGTATTAAACCTTGAAACCTTTAATGCCGGAATACTGAAACGCAACTTCAATTTAAGTACAACTTAAACCGGTCCGATTTGACAGTTCGCCATACAATTCTGTTAAAAAAACGAGCCTTAAGGCGTGCTTAAATTTAATTTGCGTATGAGTATCTGGCCGTTATTCTGTTAAAATTTTAAGCCTCTTTAAAAATCAGAACGCATCAAAGACTCATCGCTGTTAACTTATGGTTTCCTTATCGCGATTGACATAACATAGCAAATAGAAATGGGTGGAATAAGATAACGATATCTGTTCCACTTCTCTTATCTATTCTTGTTATTTTTAACGTGTTTAAATCGACAACGATTTGTATAGGCCCTGTTTTTTTAACCGTCCTTTTCTCGGTTTGGTGTAAGTATAATATAAATATGTATGTACATATATTTTTATATTAGTAGAGCATTGTGAAGTTACTTCGCATAGCTAAATTTAAATATGTTAGTTTCATGGTTTTAAAATTGGGGATTATACTTTAAATATTATCATTTTATGAATTTAGGACTGATTTTTAAATGCTATAGTGGTTTCCTTTAGAGAAGTCGCCTTGGTCTTAGATGATCACAAGTCTAGGGCATTTCCAAAAGCGATAAAAATATAGAAAATTGAGGTGAAAAACGATTGTGTAAAACAACCTTTAAACCCACTTATCACTACCTCTTACGACATATAACGCCTTGATTTTCCATTGGAGTGCGCTAAGACAAAGTTCCACTCCTTTATAATATATGAAGGAAGGCTCCATTAGATATGAGTGTTTCTTATATCAGTTCAATGATATAACCAAATACTAACTCTACAAACGACTAACTGATAACAGATAGTACATTAAACCAAACAGGCTACAGATAAATGAGTCAGCCCGAGTTGTTTACCTCAAACCGATACTGAAACATGAATGAAAGTGCAAGTACCACTGAATGAAATTTAGTGGCACAATGAGCATATCGAATGGCTAACGGGCAACGCTGCATGCGTACGCTTGGCGAATAAAAATGTAGGTCACTGGCTCGCCACATCCATTCAGTTCGTGCGTAACCGACAGTAGTAAATAAAAACACGTGGCTTGTAGCGAGACAATCCCGTACATAGATAGTAGGGAACGCCGACGGATCTACGTTCAGAAATACCATCATATTCCCGACGTCGCCGTGAATGCTAACTAATTTGTATGACATGTGAATCATCCAATTTACTTGACATTCGTCGATTGAAATTCTGTTAAATTCAATCGAGTGTTTGTCGAATTAAACGTAGAAGAATCTACCTTTCTATCGAAATAGCTGCATAACATAAAAATATGCTTAAATCCTCATGTGAACGATTACCGATTGTTCAATAACTGCTAACATTCTGCTGGCTTTGATAGTATGTATTCAAAGTTTTTATAGGTTTGCGTGTCTTTATAATAACTGTGATGTTGAAGGTTTCATGTTAACAAAACTTTTATATTTAAATTTGTATCAAGCAAAAGTTCTGGTTAAGACTTGTCTATAAATTGACATATATGGCGTTTGATCGCTTTTCATAGACACAGATGTAAATAAATTACACAAATTAGTTTCTATGAGGTCAAATTTAAGAAAGAATCAAACCTTTTTGTATTACTTACGCTAACAATTATGACGTTAAAAATAGTTAAGTTCCTATCGAGAAAAATCAGATACGAAATTTACAATGTTTCAATAAACATTATCGTATAAAAATGCAAACGACATTTCGCCGTTTCGTTATTTATTTAAATGTTAAAACAAATAATTAAATTCAACAGCGGAAGAAATGGCGTGCATTACCAATAATTGCAGCGAGTTATCAATTAATAACAGGTATTTATAAATAAAGCCCGTCTGATGTCTGAATAAGAGGAAAATCAATAGCTCACAGACAGCGTAATTGGAAATTTCGACATAAAAAAATTCAATTTCCGTGCGTGCCATTAAAAGCACATACAATACTTTTCGCTTTTATTAAAATGTTGAAAATACGTACATGTTATTGTTATTATAATGGACATTAATCAGGCAGATGTTTCATATTCTTAATGTCTGCATAAAAGTTTTAGTACCTGCCAAGTTTTTTGATGAATTTTGGCGAGCTTGGTATTATTATAAAGTCAAAATGTTCAATATACATGCTATAGTTACATATTTGAATCGTTAAAGAATTACAAGACAATTGTTATCACCGGTTTGAAAAGCAGTTTCTACAGAAAAAAACAACAAATAATCACAATATTCATACATATAAAGGATCACAAGTCTACTATGTAAGGTTTACTAGGTAAGGTAAAATCGTTCACGTAACAATTTTTACAAAAGTCGCTAACAAAATCGTCCGACTTCACCTCAACTTTTGATAACTAACGGGGGTCGAATAAAATTTTATTACTTCAAACAAGTAAGGATGATAAACAGTAGATATTTTCAGTGTAAAAATGCGAATTTTGGCACAGACTTACCAGCTACTTGCAGTTGATACGACTCGTAAAGTGTGTTACGACTCTGGCCGCGAAAATTCGAATGAAAATTTACGCTGGGATCGTAAAAGCGCCACCGTAATAGGGAACGGTGTTACGTTTTATTACGTAACGTTAATACGGGAAGGAATTTAGATACAACGTTAATGAATTTTCATTATGAATTAGAAAATGCTAGGGGATACGATGTATCGTATTTTTAGTCGTTTGACAAGCGTTGTTATGTAAAAGTACCTACATGTTTGAAACAAATTTATGTTAATGAAAACAAAACTTTCAATTTAAATAAGATTGATAAGATTGATGCTTGATGAATTGTAGTGATTTTAAACGAAGACCGTAATGAACCATTTATATTGTATAAACTGGCTTTCTCTTTAAACTTTCTAAATGAATAATGATAGACATTATTGGAAGACTTTAAGCGTTTAGTTCAATATTACAGATATAAATACAACTTCAAAAATGTTGCAATGAAGTCAGTTAGCATATTATATGATTATATTTGAGCTCCGAATATAGCGCATATCGATTATTCCCTTCTCCCTCGGATCTTCGAACTAGGCGGACGCATTAATTGTTGTTGCATTATTAAAGTTTAAATTTTTACATTTGTTCTTACTTAAAAGTGCAAAATAATAGGAATTCATAAACGACGAGGAGA